>JAOBRD020107336.1:0-10203 GCA_027575215.2 Hydrozoanthus sils | reverse complement strand
TGTCTCTCTATCTCTCTCTCTCTCTCTCTCTCTCTCTCTCTCTCTCTCTCTCTCTCTCTCTCTCTCTCTCTCCTCAATTGGCTAGATTTTGCGAAACGATAGGGACCCTTTTCATGTTAACGGGTTAGATATGAAGGTTCACTTCTGATTTATAGGGATTCACCAGGGGGGGGGGAGCACTCACTGTCAACCATCCTGTCTCGCAAAAACCTCCCTGACAGAGAATCCATTATTCGCCTTTTTACTACAGTTTTAACACTGCTCAGCCTCACGAAATTTATAAATATCTAAAATCGTGTAAACAGCATTACGTTACCTGGGGCACACGTCTCGCATGTTTTCTTGCAGTTCTTGTACATCCACATGTGTTTGCCCTTTGAACTGCATTTTGTAGAGTCGCAGTGAGGGAAAACATCCCGGCATCTCTCATCTGAAGCAGCAATTTAAACAACGTCAGTACATAACCAAGAACAACTCTCGTCTTTTTTTCTTGACTTTCGAAGGGTTCGAGGATTTAAAAAAAACTGAAAATTCCCATTAAGTCGGAGGCCTTATAGACAGGGACCTTGGAGACCATTTTAAATTGGTAGGGCTAGAAAATCTGGACGATACAAACAAACGCTAAGGATGTGTCCCTCATTTATCCTGCATGTTTTGCGCGCCATCTTACCTGAACCTTGATATAAATATAAAATAGACTTCCTCACTTGTTATATACTGTTCAATAAAGTAGTTGTGTTAAATAAACCTAGATGCCCTTGTTATGTTTTGAAGCTGATCTCCGTGCCGAAGTTTCAGGAAGCAAAACCTATGTTCATGGATGGCGGAAGCAAAAATTTATTGAGGGGAGGGGGGAGGGGGGGGGGAGGCACAGTGCGGAACTTGTAAAGTTCATTATAAAATCTGAGATTCCTATTCAAAAGTTGCTGTTGTTAGCCAGAAATTATTAGGGGGCCAGTGCTTGCAATCTGATCCCCGAAAACCTTCGTAAAATCCCCCAAATCCCCAACTAATTCGCCCAGCTCTGAATATGAACACATGCACCACAAAGCAATGACCGTTTACTGTGAGCTTTATTTAAGAGCATACGTAATGCGGGAGAAGATTACGAGGAAGAATTCTGTGCGAGTTGCTGACAAACTGCAAGAGAGCTCAATTGTACACACACTGAAGATGCAGGTAAGCCTATGCTATAACTTATACAAGAAGCGAATCCAAACTTTTTCGCGAGATAAGGCAACCTTTGTTTAGCGCGCATCCAACAACATTATTAGAGTGAAAATGTTTATGAACTGTTCATCACCTTTGTCGTCTTGTTTATTACTTTTGCTTGATTTTTTGATTGACTTGGCGTGAATTACAGCGACACCGAGCAACATAAGGAGTAGATACCTTACCAACCAGCGCATTGTCTGCTCCTGCAGAGACAAATAATAAAGACAGCTTGGCATAAAATCATCGACCAACAAACCAATCAAATTAATACAAGCAATTACTAACAATAAAAGGACAAATAGTTTAGTGCAAGTATGCAACAATAGTACAATGGTCATCAGTTACCTATTTTCCGAACTATAACCCTCGGGCTATCTGTTAATTTTACCTTGTATCGGAAAAGGTGCAGGATCTACCGGTGTGGGTAATCTGTTAGACTCTTAAGTTGATCTGGCTACAGTTACAACACTTTTAGTATTCTAAATAAAATATTTTGCTAGTTTTAAACGTTTAACGTGAGAATATACGTGGAAGAAGTGAATGAATATGGATGCTGGGTATACGCCGATGCGGGTTAATATCTGTTGACTTTTGTTTCTCTAAGTCATAAAAATGTGTGGGTGCAGGTTATCTGTGGTGCGGGTTATAGTCCTGAAATAAGGGAACAAATACTGACGAAAGGAATTACCTTCAAAAGTAAGTTTTGTAGAGAGCACGTTTAACGAGAATGAGTAAGTGAAGCGTATGTTACTAAGAGTTTGTGACTCTCCTTGTGCGACTATGGGATCTTGTGTTGTTGCCTCCATGATTTACGTCTTTCAAAAGAATTGACAGACATCAGGGGCGTAGCCAGCCAGTTTTTTTCATTTAAGCCTAACACATGTACAATGTTGTGCAACGTAAGTCGCATATCTAATTTTTCAACGTCCATAGAACAATTTGCTTCACTAGCATTGCTCCATGGCCTTCAATCTAATATACTTTAATTTTGAAGTAAAGAGATTCCTGTTAAGCCCGTGCTAAATGACTTAAAGACGAGCTACGCCCAAAGGCATAGTTCCAATTTTAATCGACTTAAAAGTCGACAGTTTTAATCTTTGCCGTAAGTATCTTTTTGGTTGTTTATATGTGAAAATGAAACCAGAATGAACCAGGTTAGTTGTTTGTTTTATTGCATGCGAAAAATGACGAAAACCAGTGGAGACTTGTGATCTATGAGCGCGCAACAGTGGTTAGTATCTAGTTTTGGTACTGGTGAATTGCAACGATTTTCAATTATAAATCAATTACAAATATTGAAAAGTTGAAACCACCTGATCCCTCAATAAATCACTTATCTTTAGAATTGTATTAATGTCAAATTATTTGCAATCGTTTTTGTAATTAAGTGGGCGAAACAATTTCTAACGGTTTTCCCTTCATCATTTCTTAACTCAAATTGTTTCTTCACACGCGCCCATCTTGATTCGTACCGAAAACTGATTTCGTAAAGTTATTGGTTCTCTTTCGGCATTATTTTTCTCGAGTTTGTTGACTTAATTTTTATTTTCTGATCCAAGTAGAAATGCTTTTTATTTTAACAGAGTTTCAAAGTTTAGTCATTTCTTTCGATATTTTTATGACTCATTCCTAACGTATGTGTTGCCATAGTAACACAGCACGTCAAGAAGTATTTGGTTTATATCGTTCTACTACGGGAGAAAAAAAAAACCCAGCTTAATCACGTTTTCGGTTTGAAGTGAGCCTCCTAGCCAGATTAAAGTTAATGATTACTTGTATCAAAGTTTAAAATTTTTGAGTCCACAAGCTACATACTCTACAAACTTTTTTCGTACTCTACATACTCTACAAACTTAGTTTCTTTCCTATCAAAGAACCATTACATAGTAATAATACCCTAAATTTGAAACTTTCAAAATATAGAATTTTTAAGGTTACCTGCTTTCATGAAAGCACTTAGTGATTCACTATTGGTCTTATATAAAACATATTCAGAGACTCTTCACGGCTTGTAAACACTATTATTCTGTCGCTGGTTATAATTACACCCAGTAAGATCTATGGGTCGACTCTGAAGTCCATGCATGGTTTAGGTAGTATAAGAAACAACTCCTTGTTTTGTTTCTTTAATACACATAAACACTTATAGTTTCCGGAAGTTTTAGTTAAAACAATAAAGGTTGAAATAACACGTTCCTTTCTCGTAGTGAGTCATGCATTCCATTGGAATGACAAATGAAAGATTAGAGGCAAAGAATTCAATGCAACACTCCGATCAAACCTTGTATACTTTCTTCTCCTATCAGTTATTTTGATTTCGCAAACTCTCCTATAATATTATCGCACTGACAGCTTAGTTAAAAGGGAAGTCAGTTAAAGTTAACCAAACTGGTCTTTGCCCTCTTCTGTTCAAAGTTTTCTTTGGTTCAACGATCACAAAATTGATACCTGCCTCGTTGATCCCACAAAGTTTTAAGATCGTTCCAGCAAAAAATCTCTACATAATCATATCCCTTCTAAGAGGGAAGTAGACAGGTTACAAACTAGCTGTATTTACCGCCTCTGTGGGGATAATTCTACTCACCTAGACTTAATACTTGCTTGAAAGTTTCTAATCCTGCAGAGCGGGCGGTTGTTGTGTCTGCCTGTTAAGTCTATTAGTATTCCTTACTTCAATTTTTCTGTTAATTATTGAGTACTTATCACCTGTTGCTCAGATTTAGCCATGAATCACGTCCTCTGCCGCGCCTCGTTAGGTCACCAGCAACAAATGAAAGAGCTGTCAGTAAAGGATAAAGTAAAATGTATATTGCTTGAAATAGCGACTTTGGTCTTTGTTATAGTTGCAGTTAAAGTCAACCCTGTGTTTGGCGTCATCTGTTTTGAGTTTTTACAGTGTTAGTAAACACAAAATGCTAAGAAACTGTTTGTTGGGCTCCGGCCAGAAAGACGAGTGAAAGACTCTAGGTTCAATCTCCGGTAAGTTTGTTTTCTTTGGTTTAAGACTGACGCTCCAAAAAAAACCATTTTCTTAAAACAAATTTTGTAACTGTAAGCCGAAGGGTAAATAAATGTATTGTTGTTGTTGTTGATCTAACAAATCAGTTTTGTATTTCATGAGTGATTAATTCTAAGGAACGGAATAAACAAATCTATTGGGAGTCGTTATAACAGTTTCAATATCTCTGCCACAACAAATACACAGAATAGATGGTAAATTTATCTGTTAGAATTTATAATAAGAAAAGCATTGCGCATTTATTTGGTTTTATGAACGGAACTGAAACAAGTAAACCATCAAATGCTCTATGACGGCCAAAAACCTTGTGCAGTATCTGCAATGAATCCATGATTGAAAACCTTCCAAGGCTCACACGATCGCTGGTTTCGTCACACTCTCACCAACTCACGCTTATTTTTGTTTTCCTCTTTAGAAGTGTATTATTTTTGTTTGTATTTTCTGTCGCAAAATCTTTTTCGGTACATTAAGCACGCGCCGTTTTCTGAATGCAACTATCGGCATTCTGCCGTTAAACCCTTCCTATAATGTAAACTTAATTATCACTTAACGGTTCTTCGATAAAAGCTTTCATAAATTAAAGTGCAGTGTTGAAAAGAAATTTTCGCTGGTAAGTGTACAATGTCACATGACAATATTGAAAACCAATCAAAGAGCAGCTTGTTCCTCGCGATCCGATTGGCTAACCGAAGAGCGAGTATTGAATACTGATTGGTGCCAAAACAGTGAACAATATACTTTGCAATGTGATTATTTAAACGCAGCTTGGCACATAGTATGTAATCTAATACTGAGCGTAATCCTTAGTTTAGATAGAAATAACATCAAGTTAGAAAAAAACTTTGGTTTAGATATTTTCGAGAGTGATCTCAGTGGAGGGCGGCGACATCAAACATAAATCTTAGAGAAACTGCACGTGGTTAGCGCTTCCTTATTTCCTATGACTCATTTTCTATTTGTATTCTCCTTGAATCGCCTTTTGAATAAAAAGTACGAAAGTTTCTTTTGAAGGTAAATGAAACGGAAGGCGTTTCTTTTTAGACTATTCTTTAAGCTTATGTACTACAAAAATTGTTAATCACATGCAGAATTTTTAAGCTTTCAACGAAACGTATTTATAAAATAACCCCAGTGAATCTTGCACGCTGATTGCTCGAAAGCGCAAAAACAGTGCTCTGTAAGAGAGCACACGAACCGCTTTTGGAAGTCTCACAACACACTGAATCAAAACATTAGTTGTTAATATCTCAAGAGCCATAAAAGAGTTTGCAAATTTTTTTTCAAAATTTTTTGGCGAAACTTGTGTGCAACAAAGTTTCACCAAGCGTTGCCGGCACCGTGTAACATCAGAGCTAGGGTGAAACTTGTTCGGCAACGTTGATTGGCTTGCGCAATGTGGCGTAACAAGACCGAGCGAGACAAGTTTCACAAAGCCGGTGATGTCACACGGTGAAACTTTTGTTTTTATCGTAACTTCGATCGTTGTGACTGTTGAAGAAGTAGAAAGCGGTTCGTTCTACTTTTCGTGAAACTGTCTCCCAACGGAGTTTCAAAAAAGTTTCACGAAACCGACTATGTTACCTGGCCCAGCGCCAGCGCCAGCTGAAACTGGCTTCACATCGTTGTTGCACACAAATTTCAGCTAAAAGTTTTCAATGTGCAACTGCGGCTTTACACTAGTCGGACCTTGAAAAAAAAAGAATGAAATCGGACACAAAACAGCAGAAGTTTTCAGTGGTCTTTCCATATTTGATGCAGGCTTTGTCAGTTTCGGGGTAGAAACGAATTCCGTATTCCTCTGCCCTCCTGAGGCACTGAATATTCCCATTCCAACAACAACAATAGGCCTTTTGCATTATTAAACAAACACCTCCAAGCTTTCGAATCACGAAAGTGAGAACATTTTCATAAATCAAATATCAAAGTGTCCACAAATGAAAAGAATTCCTTCGTGAACATGTTTTGCACGTGTAAAATGCTCGTACCTATTTCTTGAATACGAGGCTTGCAGGTGAAATCGACTAGTTTGACGTAAACATGCATAAGGCCTATTCCCTTCTAATATACATTTTAAGTATTCCTTATTCTTTTAAATTATTCTTTTAATTTTTCGAAGCATTTCGTATTCAGTATATATTTCAGTCAAATATTCAATATTCCGCTTTCATCCTTGATTGTCAGTTTATTACTTCCAAAAGCTAAGCTGAAGTCTGAAGGTTCACAGAAAGAAAAAATATGAAATTCCGCGCCCGAGTTAACGCTGAAGCCAACAGCGATACGATCTTGATTTAGTGCCGCGGTATAGTTTATGCATATATTGCTTGCTTAATTCATGTCAAATTTTTTTGCGTTCGTAAAATCAATACTCAGTGATCGCTTGTTTTTTGGCTGTCCAGTAGTTATCGGCCGCCGGCTCGACGTTTTATTTTCTGCTCAGAGTATATATGACAAATGTAGCCCAAAAATTATTCAATGATGTATTTTTACCGTCAAGATTGATGTGAATGTAACCAGATTTTACTGGAACATATATTTAGATTGTTCGTTGTCGCCCAGCCATTCACATTTTCAGCTTTCAACACACTGTGTCTAACGATTATGGCTTAAATCAAAATTACTTTCGTCCGGCCCTATATATATGGAACTCGTCAGTTACTCACCATACTGGATCTGACTATGTACTTAGTATACTATAATTATAAAAGAAATATACCATAAACACTTTAAACTGAAATTGCTAGAAACTAGTCACATTTTTAGGCAATCAATTACCCATATTGCAAGAAAGCAGGCAGTGAGTCTAAAGAATAAAATATTTAGTATCATTTTCTAGTCTGACCCTTCTTTGAAAGTGTTTAGAATTTAGTTTCATTCCTGCTGCAGCGCTACGACAGCAAGGACGGGACACCTCCAAATAAATGTAATTAATGAGCAAAAATTTTGTTTCTGTAACACATTGACGCACCTGCAAATAAAAGAGACCGCTTGCAAATTTTAATATATTGAAAACAGTAACTGACATCGTTAAGTGATTTAATAGGCTTGGCTGTGAATTTGTAATATTTTTAACTTACGTACGCGCAGCAAATTTTAATAGTGCAAAGTTTGTTGTTAGGTCGCTTCGTAAAAGACTAGTATGTGATGAGTTTTTTTCCTTTTTGTTCGGAAAATAACACTCGATCGAAACAATCTGTTTTTCTGTTGTTCCTTCATTTAAAGCATTTTTGAAGCAGCCACGTCGTAATTAGCCGCGACGAAAACACAATGCGATAATAAAAATTCGGTTTTCCACTTAATAGAATATAAGCTTCAGTCATTGGTTGGTTTTAATTCATCTATTGATGCGGCCGGCCATATTTTTAGCGGTTTTTATCAACTCCCCATTTTAATACTTTATCTGAATAAACACAGTCGTTTAGCAATATATACTTGAAAAGGTAAAGACAAAGTAATTAAATGATTTGATTTTATAATTATTAAAAGAAATTGGATTTTTTTTCACTTTTCGACAAAAAAAAGTTTTAACGGTTTTCCCAGAAAGAACTCTGTGGAATTCAAAACAAGATTGTTGCCCACCCAGTGGTTCCTTTATACTAAATACGACAGCTAAACTGATCAAAATCTTTTTTATAGGTACAATATCTTAAAACAGTCACGTCGTCAACCAATTGGCTATGTTCAATATTTCCATTCATATGAATATTCAGACCAAATTTAAATTGACCTGTCAAACAGCACTAAACGCGACACGTTATCGTCGATAACTGGCGAGGTGATGAATCGGGCAGCCATAAAGTTCTGTGCAATATTTTTCTCTCTTCTACCAAAAGGTGAGTAGAAATCGATTTTGTAAGTAACCTTTCTTGATTCTATTGACATCATAAGTGCTTGTTTTGATCCGAGACAAGAAAGCATTGACATCATCCTCAAGTCTTTGCTGCTGTCTTTGAGTAGTTCTCCCTAATTCGACAAACCCAGTCGGGTATATAAATTAGACTTGTCATCGCCTCTGTTTAGAGAAACACTCCTCACGAAACGTACCCGTTTAAGAGCAATCAATCTTCCTTCATTTTGAAACGTAATAATCAGGAGCAGTTTAGAGTATCTTCAAGCCGGATTCCTATTTGAATATAGCACAGTTTCCACCTGTCGTGCTCTTATTTAAAATCTCAAAAGCGAAGTCATTTACAGCGCTCTAAAACGAACTTAAAACACACTTAACTTTCCTCTTCAATGCCACATATTTCGCAAATAACCTGACTATAGAACTTGTAATTCATGGTACCAAAACCCACAGTTTCGACCTTACGAGATTAAATATTTAAAAGTGAGAACTAGTAATATATATATCACCCTGATGGTTTCTTTACACTTCTTTACACGGCAAGTTTAAAGACGACCATTAATTTAGCGAGACCCCCAATATAGACAAGTTTCCAGACGTTACCATGGAAACGCCCATAGCACAAATTGACTTAACAGTGAAGAATCAGCGAATTATGAATTATGTGTTCCAGGTTATATAATAGACATGCGACTTCTCACAAAGTTGTATTTTCACTGAACTATTACAGATATATTTTCATTCCGATCTACAATTTAAAGTTTTGTTTTCGTAAAAATTAAACATTTAACAGTCAATGCGCTCATGTAAAAATCGAATTTATATTCTAAAGAATTGCTTTGTTAGTTGTTTCTTTCTTACGACAATTAAACAATTTCGTTAAAACCTGTAGTCACGAACATCTTTGAAGTTTGAATAAATTAAAGTCGCCATGAGCCCCTCACTTCAAAGTTGTGACAAAGTTGTGAACTAGAAAGATGAACGAGAACATTACTCTAAAAAAACAAAACACACAAAATGCAACGTAAAACATTGTCTATGGTCCTAATTGAACAGCAGCATGTACACAATCGAACATTCCGAAAACTGAGATGGCGGCTGTTCGTTTTACCACAATGCTTTGCGAACCTCACACCGCTAAATTAAAAGCTCTGGGAAGGTGACAACCGGTAGAACTCTTCCTTGTACCAACAACGCGTGCTGTATATGTCAAATTTTAGGATTATAGATTCTCTCCATGCGTTTTTATGGTTAATTTTAGATGTTAACGCACTAGGAACTGTAGGTAAACGTATAAGTCGCCATCTTAAGCGTAATCTTGAATTTCACTCAGCAAAAGACACTTGAAGAACAAATATTCTATAGTGTGTGCTTATTCTAGGGTGGTTGCTTATCTTGGGGTATACACAAGTATTTGTACACGAGTAGGTGCTGATTCCGGAGTATATAACAAGGGGATGTTTGTTGCAGGTTGGCTGCATAAGTTAGTGTTAGTGTCTAATTTAGTTACAGTGTTTTGCTAGAGTTAATTAATTATTGTACGATGCGTAATGCGTTTAGAATAGCTGACGAATCCCATTAGTTACTTTCTAACTATCTCTCTTTTGAGATAAAAACTCTGGTAAGATTTCTTAAAATGCCTCTCGATGCTAATAATTGATAGTTTAGTAGCGGGATCTTTTCATTGCTTCTTTCATCTGATGTCTTAGCTTGCCTTATTTTTGATTGCCATTAGATTCTACCCAGTCCCCTGATGAGCAGCGACTCCTCAATGACCTCTTCTCCAATTTTGCGGCCTGGTCACGCCCCGTCAAGAACAAAGCAGACGTCGTAACAGTAAAATTTAGCATTCAATTGAATCAGATAGTAAATCTGGTAAGTGAGAGAGCCCGGGTACGTAAACTGCGGCATAAACACCTTAAATGATGTTCTTCGGAACGGCCTCGTTTCGTAAATAAATAGACAATGTTAATATCAACAACGATTGCAAGTGCAAGAGCGAGTTCAAGCCGTCAGTCGTCTAAGAAGTCGTTTTCCAAGCTTCCTTTAATTTGTTAGGATACAGCATACACAGAGTTCCAATTTATAGTAAATATAAATATATATATATATATATATATGCATA
>JAOBRD020107230.1:0-10203 GCA_027575215.2 Hydrozoanthus sils | reverse complement strand
TAGTTTTGTTGTTCATTGTACTCGATCGTGTGTATGATCACTTCAGGTAGACTAAACATTGAGAAATATTTTATATAGTTTTTAAATATTATATGTTAAATTTAAATTTTCTATATTTCATATCGGTTCCGGTAGTTCCGATTGTTTCTTTTCGGTCGTTCCGATTGTTCCGTTTCTTTCGTTGCGGCGGTTCCGATGGTTCCGGTGGTTTCGTTTCGTTTCGTTTCGTTCCGGTGTTCCGAATTTTAGTACTTGCCTTTTGGCAGAGCTTTGAGTGAATTATGTAGAGCCTGGTTCCAATTGTTCCGGTATTGCATGCTGGGAGCATATCAGACAGATGTTGTAGTGAAGCGCGAGGGGGAAGAAGAAGTCGAGAGTTGGAATCGTTTCTAATCACTTGTCAAAGCGTGGCTAATAATATTTATTTAACATTTGCCACGAAGATCAGTGGATACACTCTGTATGATGTGCTTGTTCTAGAACAAACGAAGCTGACAACCACATCGATATTCGTTGAAGCGTTTCACTTGATCAATCACTAAATAACGCAACGACCGTTGTTCGTTTCCGACGTTCTCTCGCCCCGAAAACGGTTGACCAGCGCTCGGAGCTTTTGTGCTTTATTTTCAATGCACACTGGATCTGTGGAAAAAGTGGTTTGATGTAGGCGCGAACCAGTTATCCCCGGGATTTTTGATACCAGTCCGAACTGACAAGAATACGTATTCTGCTGTCATTCATGTTATGTTGTTGTTAGGAAATTACAAAGCGTGGAGTTCGAGAATTTCCCAATATTGACAGCCGATCAAGATTTGGTGCCGGCTTGATGTGCATGCAAGAACTTGTACCCTGGAGTCACGTTCGAGGTATCAAGGTGGCATTTCAACTCTTCTCCTAACCTTATTTGTTTGCGTTTTGAATTGAGCTGTTTGTGGCTTTCGTGAAAAGCACACACGGGCACCTGTTTACTGGTGAGACAAAACTTTAAAATCGGCATAAAGTGGATTCTTGTTCGAGTTTTGAGTACGAAGAAACTTTACTTCATAGACGCATAATAAGCCGACTAATTCTTTGGTTTAATCCTTTCACGATATTGCCTCACCGAACCATTTGGCCATCTTCCATCAGTTTACGCTATTGTTTATTTGTGTTTGATGGTTTCTGTTTTTCGCAGCAAGCAGCCATGTGAATTTGCTGTCGGAGTGATTGCAGTGATGTTATGTGTTTTCTGTTTGACTTGTAAAACTTGATTTGCCAAGTAGTCGTCGCAGACTACTGGAGAACTGTGTTTCTTCAGACTGCCCATCTGTCTGGAGGAGTCTGTTTGGTGTATTCCTTTGAAAATAATGCCAATGAATAACAACCCCCTGAGGGAGAAAGCAATAATGCAGAATGGAGAAGCTAAACTTCTTGGTCAGAATACAGAAAATTCTGAACCTTCTCAGCATTTGAAAAAAGATATGAAACTTCCCCTGATAGGGGATGCTAACAGTACAGACACTAAACTACCTCCACCCAAGGGATCATGGCTACTCAGGCTGTTTGAATCAAAACTTTTCGATATGTCAATTGCCATTGCATATCTGTTTAACTCCAAGGAACCAGGAGTGCTCACATACCTAGGAAACAAACTGTTTGTAAGTATTCATTTTGATAAGTATTGATCTTCAGGTTCTAAGCTAAATCCTTTCTCAAGCCTTATAAATTGGCTCGTTGGGCTGGCACTTATCTCCGGTTTCTGTAGTGTTAAACAGATGAGAGTCTTTGACTCCCCTGGACAGGACATTAATCTATCGCAGGTTAGTTCCCAGTAGAACTGGCACTCAGTTATACAGCTGATTTGACTGGAACAAAGTCAGGTAAAGTGTCTTGTTCAAAGACACAACATAGTGGTCTGACGGGGGGCTCAAACTTGCGACCCTAGGATTATGATTCAAACATGCATACTACTTGGCCACTGTAGTGCCGACTCCAGGTTCTAAAATTCAGAAAAAATGTTATTGTGTCCGCAAACCATTCTGTCTTGCTAATGAAGCCCATCAAGGCCAATTACAGCTGTCCGTGATTGCTAACACTCAGGCTCAAACTACTTTTAGGGTTCAGTGCAGACTTTAATTCATTCTGACCCATTAGGCCTAAAGCAGTGCCATTTTACTGGCTGTCTCATACGTAGCATATAAAGTATGTGCAACACTTCAAGAAATTTGTCTCCAGCTATATCCCACAAGCACTTCGTTTACAATTTCTAAATGGGTTAAAATCTTTTTCTCTTCAGCCAGATATGGAATTATATTGCAATAATACCTGAGGTTGTGGACTGCCCTTACATAGGTGATGTTATTTCTAGATATCAACTGGCTTCAAGAAACTAGCTTTTCGAGCTTATTGTATGTGTATTACCATAATCACGATATGTACAGCAACTTTGGACTTGCACAACTTGTTAAGGAGTCTATACCTTAGTGGATGTCCAGTCTATCACTGACATATGATAAGTGTGAAAGAACTCTCACTTGTGCCAAGAAAGATTATATACTCTGCACTACAGCTGAGTTTCAGGTCATCCTTCCCAGGTTTCAATTCAGTTTCTTTGAGTTTTTTGGCACAATGAAGTTGTCCTGAAAATGTCAAAGAAGATTACACATCCCTTCCATGTTAAGATTATGAATGAGTGTTCACTTATTCTGGTGTTTGCATGTTTTCCTTACAGAGCTTTGATCATGACGATGTGGATTTTTATCTTCCCCAATTACTGTAAGTCGACTACATTATTATGTGCTTTTGCTGTGATATTGAAATTTTGAGAAATTACTTTTTTACCTTGCACCATAGATAAGGGACAGGTAATAAATTTTGCATTTTATCCAGTACTACACTATTAGAAGTCTTGTAGTTTGGTGCCTAATGTAGTCGAAGCAAATGAGGTTTTTTGAGAAAGATTATTTCAGCTCTAAATTTTGTTTTACTACTAAAAACAGCCACACAAAAACTAAAAAAAAATACTTTGATGATATATGAGAACTCAAGTTCACAAGTTTGAAGGCCATGAGTGCAGTGTTTGAAAAACCACCAGCCCTACACTGACGAACCATGATTGAAAATAGTTAAAAGTGTTTTGCAAGCAAGTAGCACAGCGCTAAATTCTCATGTATACTATGTCACTACCGGTTTTCTAAGGTGATCGGACTTTCAATTGAGAATGTTGACTTTTTATCGATAATGTGGCAAGTTGAATATTGCAGATACAGCAAGACTTTTAAGGTCATTTTTATGGTACAGATGACTTTTTCCAGGGAACTTTAGGAGCACTTGACAGGTTCCCTTTAAAAATATTGGACAGATATTTTATTGAAGACAATCATGAAAACATGTTAATTGTTTTTTGCTACATTTTGATTACTTGATGTTTTTGCTGATCAGAGTCAGTTTTCTATCCTTTTAGTTGGTGTAGAAAGCTTATATTGTTAGAACTAAAGATTTGCTCTTCCACCTCCCGTCTTTTGTAGTTCTTCTAGTTTATAATTTACATTTATAATTATATAGTTGTAATTATTATAATTACTAAATAAATAAAAACTCAGTCTGTAATTTGTTCTCCTGCAGTAATATGTATATTCACATGGATGATGTGTCAGATGCATTGAACAGATATCTGGTTGAGAGATGCAAGACCAGCTTCTCCTTTGCCCTTCAGGTATTTTGTAAAGTGGAATGAAGTATGTAGTTAAATGAAGCAAATTTATTTATGATAAATAATCCCTTTTGTGACTGTTTCAATAATTCATATAAACTCTGATATTTTGTCAATTCTTTTTTGTTCTTTTTGCTTGAACATTTATTAGTATTGCTGGAAACTTCCATAATGACTTGGAACTTCCAGCTTCTGTGTGCATTGTTATGCTTAAGAATGCTCTCATGAACAAACTAAAATACCATATAGTTACTCACTGTTAAGCCCGCTCACTATTAAGCTGTAACCCCCATTTTAGGGAGACACAATGAACACACTTTTGTCAAGTTTATTTTTGGAAAACACTAATGTTTTTTTTTCTCTAAAAAACTCAGTTTTAAGCCACAACTCCTATCTCAACCAGGCTTTGCATTCAAGATTTAGAAATTATGTGAAAAATTGGTGTCAATCAATCAATCAATTTTTATTTGAATATTCATCAAGGAGATAACAGAAAGTAGCTAAAAGAATGTTGTGTAAAACTGTAGCATGTGTATGTGGCACATGTGCATAAATATTCTATTTGAATATCAGTATGTACAGCTAAATGACAGAAATGATCTCCAGGATGTAAGTCCGTTCAAAAGTAAATAAGTGTGGCTTAAAAGTGAATAACTAGGTAATTATTGTTCCTTACTGTAAGAGTACAAATTATAGTAGAAGAAAACCCAAAGGATATTGTTGGATGTGTAAACCATTGATCAAGATTTGTTGTTAACTTTTGTTAGGCTGGGTGGCTATTAGAAGCCTACTGTGCAGATGGTTGGTTGCCGTCTAAGGAATATGCAAAGGGCATGCGACTCTTGCAAGTTATACTTGTAGAAAATTCCAAGGCAAAGTAAGTTTCACAAGTTCTTTCCTTTTTTTAAATTAGTCTAGTTATTTTTGTGGTTATTTAATTTATGATCGATAGTAACAACTGAGTTTAACTTTTTCACTTTCTTATTTTTTCTAAATTGATGAATTTATAATCATGACAACTATACTTTTAGGATCAACTCAAGAGTTGGTTGTTTTGAATTGGTATTTACCAAAGCAACCAATATCCATTTTCACACGCTCTGATTGGCTCCTATATCTCGCAATAACCATGACTTTTAGTTGATTTTGAGGTGGTAGTCAAAATGGTGTCGTGCTACCAGTTAGTTATAGACGAGGAAATGATTGCTTTGAACAAAGAACCAGAAAACACTAAGAGGAGAACAAGATTTGGCTTTTTGGTTTTAATGGTTAGGAAAAAATTTTTTCTTTCAGAATCTGCTTAAAATCCATGATATTATGTTATTCAAAAACCCTGAAGAATGTAAACAAAACTCAAATGTACACGAAGCGTGCATGCTAGAAAAAGAAAAAAAATTAAATTTTGTCTTTTCTTTGAAAAACGAAGTGCATTAATTTTTATCCCTATCTTCTGGTAAATACTAAAATAGCTATCTCCCTCATGGTCGGTGTCTAGCTCCAGATTATATACCTTGATGCTTGTGTCTTGGTATATATCCACCATTAGCATATACCCAACCAGCGAATAGTGTTTTTCGCGCACTCTGATTGGTTCCTTAAACAGTGAATATCCAGGATATTCACTGGTTAGCGATCGAGAAAAACGTGGCATCGAGATTTCGGAAACATGTCAGGAAAGCTGAGATTTTAGAAATTAGTGATGCAGCTGTTCCCAATAACACAAAAATCCACATACAGAGTTTGGTAACAATGTATTTCGAGGAAAATTGTAATTATGAACAACATTTTTCAAAAGTAAACAAATTCAAAGTGTCACGGCGACACGAAGCTGTTTACATTTTTTATGTGTTTCTAAATACAAAAAATACCGACTACAAGATACATAGAAATGCAAAATCAGTTCCTTTTGTAGAGTGATTTTAACAGCAAGGTGGGTTCTTAACAGAAATAAAAGAAATGACCAAGATCAAACTCAATAAAAGTTTGCAAGATTTTCAGCTCTGCAAGAAAGCGAGGCAGCACAATTTACCATTAAAAAAACACACACTTACGGCATAATCAGAAGTCCATACTTTTAAAATCTCATAGAACAACACTTTCAACTGTTTTGTTAAAACCCTGAGCGAAAAGGCTGAAATTGCACCAACAGTTCATAAAAGGGCACTCACAATGGAAACTCGGAGTGATGAAGCCGGTGAGCTTGGTGGATGTCAACACTTTCAGCCAAACAACTGCAGCAAACAGCTTGATTTGTGAAATCCCTGTTTCTTGGCCATGGGGGACGGGAGAAGCACATAGCCACGAAGAAGTATATGCATGTAAAACGACAGACCTTGCTATCGGAGTGAATGATGGCAATCAAGCTTCCTCGTGGTCTCATTCATGACGGCACCAGCACGTTTTAAAATGATCTTTTAAATTGTCAGTTCGCCTTCAACTTCAATTCTGGCCCCACAAGCGATAAGTAAACTCTGGCTCTATCTTGATTTAGCTCTTTGTTTGCCATTTTTCAGAACACACAGAACCTATTTTTGCAAATTTCAACTCTGAACATCTGAAGTTTGAACACAGCAGTGAGCGAAGTTTGACAACATGTTGATCTCGTTCTTGGCCTCAGTCTCGTGCGTCTTGCAATATGCATGCAGTAGCTTGGTAAAATCTACTTTTTTTTGTTTATTCATCTTTTTTTTGGAAAAAAAGTATTTTCTCACTGATTCGCTGGTTGGGTATATGCTAACGTAATTATTTGCCACGTTTTAAGGTGCTGATATTTCAAGCATTTCGGGGTTTGCTGCGACAGAACATTGATCAACACTTTAAATTTAAAACCCTCACTTAATAGCTGAGTGCAAAAGAGCAATTTGTTCATACTTACTTCCTGAGGCACTGAAAATTTGTGTAAAAACTAGTTTTTATAATGAATAATTGTGGTTAGGAGACAATTTGTCACTTTACAATTTTTCAGAAAGCTTTTCAATTGATAAAAAATTATTGGTTTTACTTGGATACTTTACTCTGATAATTTTGCTCTGTCCATTTGATCATTTCATGAGCAGATTTTATTGCTTAGGAGTTACAAACAAAATTATAGTGATTATTATAAATACACTTTATGTATCAAGGAAACAGTTAGTTTTGTTTTTCAAGAGTCCAAGTGTTTCCTGTGATGAAATTGAGTGAAACATCAGGCCTCAAGGAACAACAAAACTAACTTGTTTCCCAAGGGACTGTACATTAAAGGGAATCTCTAAAGCACTCCTAATGTTCTCTGGAAAATGCCTTTTGTATCATAAAAATGGCCTTTTCAGCTTGCTGTATTTGTGACATTCAGTTTGCATTGATTAAAAGTCAATTAAAAGTCACTGTTCTCGATTGAAAGTCCAATCACTGGAAGTGTTGTAGACATGAGAATTCGGTGCTGCAGTACTTGCTTGCAAAACACTTTCAACTATTTTCAATCACGGTTCATCGGTGTAGGGCCGGTGGTTGCTCAGACACTGTGGAAGGCAGATTTAGCCTGCACTCATGGCTTTCAAACTTGTGGACTTGAGTTCTCATGTCTGTGTCATAGGTCACATGTATCATTGAAGTATAGAGGAACATTTCTTGTTGAGAAAAAAGGCAAAATTCTGCTTTTCAATCACATTTTTTAGTTTTTGAGTTTTCACCAACACAGGACACAGACAATGTCATTTTAACCAAATACTGATGTGACTTTGAGACATTCCCTTTAAATGCTTCCAAGTTATATATTTAGACTCTCCCTCAAACAATCATAATTTATAGCAGAGACAAACAAGCAAAGACAGCACAACTTCGGTGATCAGTTAACAAATGCACACTTGTGTCCCGGTCAGGATACATTTTGAATTTGATCAGGGGCACGTGACCAAGAATCAATCCATTGTGCAATGCTCATCATGTTAGGTGAAAGTCTAGGCATATATATAACAATTTGTGTTGTAATGTTAGGTCGCCCATCAGTTCGCCGGGTATTTCCCACCTGCCAGGGTTATCACCATCGACACCAACAGGAGCAACTGGCAGCTCTCCAATGAAAAAGACTCATCAACGCTCAAAATCAGATGCAACCGCAGCCATTGTAGCTTCAAGCAGAATAATGGAGGTACATTGTTAACACCACCTATAGGGGTGGGGTGACTTAGTTGTTTAAAGTGCCTGATTGTATCGATCATTCTTATTAAATTGCTAGACTAAGAGTTTCAACCAAAGTTCATGTCAGAGTGATACATGCTTGAATCTTAGTCTTGTCTCTTTTCTGTGACAAATCTAATTATAAACTCAGGATTTGCCTTCTAGACACTGCATTTGGTCTTTGCATGAATTCAGTCACATAGCAGTCAGTTGCTGTACTTAGCTCTTCATGTACATAATTTTATTATGATGTTAAATATACTAATAACTGAGTCGAAGTGCAGGTTCTGTCTGAGAATAAGTTTGCCCTGAAATCTTTCACTGCATAGACCCAGCATAGTGGATCTGTGTGAAAGACTGAGGGCAAGAGTTTTGTTGAACAGACCACACAAATGAGGTTATTAACTAAAAGATATTTGTTACATGGCTTCAGTTTTAGATCAGAAATAAGAGAACAAATTATTTTCTCTTTGCAATCACTTTACAAGAAATCAGTCCAAGAACTCCTTATTCCTGTATGGAAAGTTTTTGGACTGATTTTTGACCAATTAGCTGACAGGATTTGGTTATGGGCCCCAAATATTTGACATCCCATGTAATGAAAACTATTTCTGTAACAATTTTATACTGTTAAGTTATTTGCTGTAGTTCTTTTCCTTAAGAATTTCTTGGTACTTTAATACTACCCATTCAGCTGTTAAATCCTTCTTTGGTAGTTCAATGAATGTGAAACAGCCAGTGGTGATCTGAGATATGGCCATGCCTTTGATAGTCGCTGCCAGAAACACTCACCGAAGTCATCATCAGCAAATGCATCATCACCATGTTTGCAGGACCTTGTTGATTCATATCCTCAGTGTAACTGTCAGGTCAGTGTGTACAACAGAGTTTGTAACTGGCCCTGCGGACAGTACTGGTTACAGTTCGCGTCACACCCGAAAGATTGTTTATTTTACCATTTTACTTCTGGGCATGAAATGACATGATCCTAATTTCATGCCCTTGTGCATAACTTTTATTCCCTTTGAATGCAGGGAAGTGAGCCGACAGAGTTTTGCAACATTGAAGGCATAACGCAGGCATGATTTTTATGCCCTAAAGGCATAAAATTTATGCCCATTTGTGCAGCCTAAACTGTCAATCATTTGTTTCACGAGTTGAGCTCTGAATAACGACATGTTTATCAGCTATCACTGAAAATGAAATGTGAATAAAAGTGTTCCTGTTTCACTGAAGATTTGCTGTCACACTTAATAGATTGAAGAAGTGGGTAGCGGGTCGCTGTACGTGGCTGAATTTATGTAATTTTTGTTCACAGTTACACTACTACTTTCGTCTTCAAAAAAAACAACTAGCTTATACATACAAGAAAGCATAAACTGCTTAGTGCCTAATAGTGGTCAATGTTTTGGTACATTTACTAAATCTAAAAAGAATTCTTTTAAATTTAAATAGAGAGTCTGTTAAATCTTGTTCGCAGCTAGAACGAATGAATGATCGAATAATGTTTGCGTAAAGTTAATTTTAAACTTGTAGTTTAACAACCAAACCATTCAAAATCTTAAGTATACAAGCAGAAAATTCTCAGTTCTTCAAGGAAATGGAAATAGTAATTGTAAAGTAAAGATGCTTATTACTTTTGAACTAACACGAAAATATTGAAAAACATATTTTGAATTAAAGTTTGTATTTCACGGAAAAAATTTGTTCGCACTTTGATAATAAAAATAGTTTATCGTTTTGGATTCTTGTTCTCTTTAGTTACACTTTTTACCAAAGTGATGCTTCACCATGCAAACAAGTTTTGACTTGAAAGTGAAATTGTTCAACCCATGGATTTATATTTAAAATTAGTCGCAGAAATTTGGAAAAATCGGTGAAAACAGCATCGCCTTATTGACGCGACACTTGCCACAGCTACTCATGTGCCCAAAAGGTTGTAAGTTTCATAGCACATTCTTCGTAAATAAATTTACTCAGGTATGTGTACAATTTAACGTGATACCACTTTTTGGTAAGAAATTTAAAAGAGAATCTTTGAGTCTTTATAGTTCTAAATAAGCATTGGGCAAATTAGAGAAAATACAATTAAATGCATTTAATCAACCAAAAGGCAAAACGTTGAAAAGTTCCAAAGTGTTTAAAATGTTGGCATTCTCATCGAAATGGATGACCTCTGTAATCGCAAAGTATGCTAAAAGGTCGCCTTAAGTTTTTGAAATTTCTGATTTTTAGTTGGGAAATCTAAAACTCAGTTTTATGGTGTTCAAAACTACAACAATTAACTACTACTGCAAGAACTAGATAATTCCAGCGGGATTGAGTGCAAACTTGTCGACATAATACATCAATCAAAG
>JAOBRD020107119.1:0-10203 GCA_027575215.2 Hydrozoanthus sils | reverse complement strand
TCAGACGAAGGGCTAACGCTCGAAACGTCAGCTTTTCCCATCATCTCACGGCGACGATAATTCATTTATCATATATAAAAAAACATGAACTACGTACAGAGGAGAAAGAGTTGTTTAGCTCTTAAAATCTTAAATTATTTGTTGGCTAAAAAGTGTTGTTCTCCTCAAGTGGAATATATAACAGGGTTCACATCGAGACAAAAAAAGCTGAACTCACACTTTAATCCAACTCTAAGTGCCAATTACACCTTCTGAACACTGAAAGACAGCGTAATGCTCCAGAATTTTTAAAGAAAAACTGTAAAAAAATTAAGAGCATTCGTTTACTCAGTCAAAATCATAACCAATACTTTTCAATCAATTTGGCCATTTTCCCCAAATTCCTTGACTTTCAAGGCCTGGAGAATGCACTTTCAAACTCCGTGACCGTGTGAACCTTGTATAATTACAATATACAGCTCTGAGTCAGGCCTTGCCAATTCTTTGACCTCGGAGGGATTCGAACCCACGACCTACAAAACAGTTCCACATCGCTCTAACTGACTCAGCTACAGGGTAAGCTGGGAGTTTGGTCGTGGCATTCTAGTACAGGTAGGATCGTCTCAAGCCTAGGCATATACAAATAGTATTGTCCTGCAGTGGCAAAATAAAATAAATATGGGAAGCTGTATATTGTGTGTGACGACTAGGTTGAAAATCCTAGGAGAAAGACAGTCCTTAGTCGGCATGCTGTTGTTGATCGGTTTACATGATAGGCCTTGGTTAGTTATATATTGATTGTTTGTTTTTCTTTATTCATATCTGAACCACAGATTTGAGTAAAACCGAACCAGGGAGATAACTTTTGTTGAATACCTTCTTGTTTGACCCTCATTTTCTCCACGTGCTGCTCAGAAACCATCTGGTGTTTGGAGATACGCTCCAGTTTCTAGAATTTGAAAATGAAATGAAGTTCGTAAATTTTTTTTGGCATTCATTCGAGCAAAGAAATATAAGTAGATAGGAGCATAAGGTAAGTGCGAAGTACATGCTTGCAAACATTTAGTGCTGAGAGTCAGGGGAAAAGGAAGGTTCATGCATACCCAGTGCTGAGTGTCTGGGGATGAGGCAAGTTAGTGAGCTCCCTCTATGCTGAGAAGGTTTGTGCACCACTCGGAGTTCACTGATTGTGGTTGCGAGCCATCCGTACAGTTAAGACTGATTAAAGACGACACTCCTTCTCCATTTAAATACGGTAAAAAAATTTCGTAAAATATAATTTCTAGTCTTTCTTCTCATTACTTTCTTTAAAATAGACAATTAATTTACCAACGGCAGTTTCACACAAGTGGGATGTCCTGATTGTTTGAGAATTTGAAAGTAAAAAATCAGTGCAGTTAGCAAGAACAAAAATATCGCGGTAACACTGGTGATATTTCCCTCTATCAATTTTGGGTTGAAATGTGTTGGTTAAACGTGAGGTTATCTTACCTTTTCATTGGAGGCCACTGACTTGCGAAGGCTGCTAATATTTCTCGTCAGTTCTTTGTCAACTAATAGAAATGCAAAAATATATTTTTGTAATTCCTCAGGATTTTCAAAACCACAATAGCTAAATAACATCAGTAAGGGCTGTTGGTTTCAAGAGGTTTTATTAAACTAGCTTACGCTTACTTTGCTGTAAGATTCAAGTGAGTTAATGTTATAACATTCTTAATTGTGTGCATCTCTAACCAAATGTAAACACTGCTACATTCAAACAAAGTGACAACTGGCGAAAGTTATGATACCAAAAATGTTGATGGTGAAACAATGACTGTGACAGTTGTTAAATCATTGTTGATTATGATGGTAACGATGATACTGGCGATGGTGATGGCTATATCAGAATTCGAGGTTCTTACTGTCATCTAGCATAGGAAGGCAACTATCAGCCATAGAAGTATATTCTCCTAAGGTGTCGATGTCTTCTTGCAATTGTTCCATCTTTTCCTGTTGACATGATGATAAAATGTGTTTATTTGCAGAAAGGTACATGTAGCTAATTAGTCAACTTTATAATCTCTGGAATTCATCTGTATCCTGGTAAATACTCCGTCAAGGGTTTTGAAGTCTATCATTTGATAGTAATTGGAAAAGGGCATATTCTTACATTATGTCTGATGGTGATTTAAGCTGCAAGTGCCTAAAGAATTTGTTGAATTGCAAATGAGTTTGATTGATTTTACGATATTTACGCTTTGTCTTTGATCTGTTAATAATAGTGTGGACTTCATATCTACTCTAAAGGGTCGATGTAGCAAAATGACTTTAAAGCATTTTAATTACTGTGGAAGGCCTCAGAAGTTTATCATTTGATAATACTTGGAAAGGAATATATTCTTGCACTATGTCTGATGGGGATTTCAGCTGCAAGTCCCCAAAGAATCTGTTGAATTGCGGATGAGTTTGGTTGATTTGTGTTCACAAAAAAACAAGATTGAACATTACCTTTACTACACTCTTCAGTTGTTGTTTTAACTTAATCTTCCTTTCGGTGTATTTCATGATGGCCTGCTTCCTACACGAGTGCTGCACTTTCTTTAGTCGTTGCTGTAGTTCGGAAAGCTGGTAAGGTAAACAACAAAAAACTGTGTAACGCTCAAAATTGTAACACATGAGATGAACCACTTGAGGTTACTTGCAAATACTGAAAATTTGCTTTTTTTCCCTTGCAACGATAAAATACCTGTTTAAGTCTAGTTTAGAATTAGCAATAAAACTGCCAAAAAATAGCGTCTATGGCAGCACTGAAACATACTTCCTGGAGCAAAAGTATTATAGTAG
Organism: Hydrozoanthus sils; assembly: GCA_027575215.2. Taxonomy (NCBI): domain Eukaryota; kingdom Metazoa; phylum Cnidaria; class Anthozoa; order Zoantharia; family Hydrozoanthidae; genus Hydrozoanthus; species Hydrozoanthus sils. Next base: position 7,398 of record JAOBRD020107119.1, on the reverse strand, counting down.
TTCATTGTCCCTGATCAAAAGGCATCAAGTCAGTTTCCGAAGAATTCCCCTTCTTCAATGTTCCAAGGCATCGAGTCTTTTTCCCTAATACCCATGTTCCAAGACATCCAGTAGCATTCCCCAGTACCCACTTCGTCCGTATTTCAAGGCATCAAGTCAGTTTCCCTAGTAACCTCATTCTCCTTGTTTCAAGGCATCAAGTCAGTTTCCCTAGTAACCTCATTCTCCATGTTTCAAGGCATCAAGTCAGTTTCCCTAGTAACCTCTTTCTCCATGTTCCAGGGCATCCAGTCAGTTTCCCTAGTACCCTCTTTCTCCATGTTCCAGGGCATCCAGTCAGTTTCCCTAGTACCCTCTTTCTCCATGTTCCAAGGTATGTTCCCCTTCCCACATATTTTTTTATCAGTTTTCTTCCAAGAATATTATATAGCCGAGTATCCCCTTCTCAGCAATCAAATAAATTTTAGGCATTCTGGCTGGCTTGTTACAAAACTTAGGGAGAAAACTAGGGTATTTTTCTCTAAAAAATAGGGACTTTTAGAGATAAAGGACAAATAAATTAGGCATTTTTAGGGCTTTTATGTAACACTGCTATAGACATTTTACCACTGATATGTAAACAATAATATACTCCAATGAAAATTAGTCAGTAAAAATGACAATGACTGGGACAAGAAAAAGATTGTTAACTTCTCATCGTAAAATGGCTCATATGGATTGCACACTAAGATATCTGAAGCCATTGATTGGCACCGACGCAATGGCCGTAGATTGATACAGCTTGAAGGCTTTTAAGAAATAATTATAAACAAACTCCTGTATGGTTCATAGAATTTAAAAAAAAAATTCAAGGACTTTCAAAGGATAGTTGACACTTTTTCCAAGGACTATTTGTCGCAGAGTGATACACAGTTTATACTCTACTTATGAAGTACAGTTTGTGTACCACCAGCTGAAAACAGTTTAGAAATAAAGAAACTTGATATGGATTTTGGCAAACTGAAAAAGTGTTTTGTGCTAAGCCCCACCACCAGTAAAGGCTGGAGGAAATTTAAGGACTTTTCAAGGATAGATGGCATCTTTTCAAGGACTATTTGTCGCAGAGCAATATACAGTTTACATTCTAATAATGAAGAACAGTTTGTGTACCACCAGCTGAAAACAGTTTAGGTCTCAACAAATAATGAAACTTGTTCTGGAACTTAACAAACTGAAAACGCTGGAACAAACAATTGATTATTATTCTTTCAAGTTGCTATGATTCTGTTCAAATTCCTTCTCTATTTCTGCAAATTCTTCTGCTTTTCTTTTTAACGTGAAAAGAAAAGAATTGGGCTGGACCGGGTATTTGTAAAATGGGCCAAATAGCCAAAACACTACATTATTTTGCCTCTCATAAAAATTCAAGGGTAATTGCAAATTTTCGAGGAGCTTTTGATCAAATTCAAGGACTTTTCAGTGACTGGTTCGTTTTTCAAGGCCCATGCAAACCACGTCTTGCTAAAAATTTAACATGAAGTAATTTCAATTGACACCAGCCACCTGAATCATGATTACAAAAGAAAAAAAGTAGGGTTTTATAGCAAAAAGTAAGTCATAAAAGTAGGGATTTTAGGCACACAAAAAAATAATTGGTGATTTTGAGGATTTTTACGGCCAACAGAATGCCTGATATTTAAGATTAAGATATTCCAACTTCCATATAAATTAAGCGGGTTTTGCAGTATCTTCCCTTTCCTCATAGTGAGACATCGAATTAGTTACACCTATTTCCTGTTTCGTATGGCACAAAGTCATCACAAGTATCAAGGCATCAAACTCGTTTCCCCAATATGCCTTCCCCCATAACAGGGTGTAATTTTTCCCAAGTGTCCCTTCTCTCTCTTTAAGAAACCTTACCATACAAAAAACAACAACAAAGTAACCGGCTTCTCTATCCCTGCTTATCAAGCATTATGTCAATTCTTTACAACGGTTCCTTGATGCAAACTTGCTTACCTCAGCAGAAGAACAGTCCTGCAATTGCTGGAAGACTGCTGGGGAACTGGCATTGAGCTGTTGCTGTTGGGATTCCACTTTGACGTGTAGCCTGTATCAGATAAGAACAACTTAAGAATGAATCAGTTGCTCAAACCAGGAGACATTATTGACCATTCGGGTGGGTGTAATTCTGGGATGAAGGACTGTTGTTGGTGATATATACTTACAGTTAGGAAACAGAAGCAGAGAGACTCAATAGATTTAATAAGAGTTTACACTTTGAAGTTTTAATGAATGCATCAACATCTTGCAAAAACAAATTATATGTATAATTAACTTCGCAAAATTCGATGCTCATTTTCTCATGTAGAAACCAAAAAGAGAGAAAGGGAGTACCAGCCTGGTGCTGACATTTTTTTCCAGCTCAAATTTGAATTGCGAATGAGTTTTGATTGATTTTACGATTTTCAAGCTTTGTTTTTGATCTGTTAATAATAATGTGGACTACAAATCTACTCTAATGTACAATGTGGCAAAAGGACGTCAAAGCTTTTCAGTTACTTTGGAAGGCCTCAGTCCAAATTAACTTTCTGATTTATACTGGTAAGATGTTACGGAATAACAATTTTCTTAAACTAACTTTACGTTTCTATAATGCCTTTATTACTGTCTTCTCAATGACCATTTGACTAATCTTGCCACACTGGAATCTTTACACAATTCCATAAATCTGTGGCTAAGCATAGACAAAGTTTTCTTCTGATTCAGCAAATTTTGTCCATAAAAACGGACAAAAAAACCCTCAAAGACTCCTTTTCAAGACAAAGAACTTACTCTGCGATTTCCCTCTCAATTTCAGCAATAAGTTCACCATACAGATCCGCTTTGGGTTTCGTGTAACACAACTGCATCACAGAATCTTTTGTTTCCATTGGCTGAACCTGCAACTATAAGTAAACGACAGTAATACGTTGGTAAAAACAAAAGAACCAAAAGAGTTTATATGTTACGTCTGTTTTATTATTATATGTGGACTTGCTTGGATAAAATTCGACACGGCATCAAGCAGCGTTGTACGGATACCTCTGGTTACGAATATCTCGAGGGCGTTATATACACGTGTTGACTGATACTGTATACAAAGATGCCCTCAACTGAGATTGCGTCGGTATAAATAAATGTTGCTTACTAAACACCTAGTATGCTTCGATTAATTTTCAACACATCTACAAGTTTGCTAATAGTACAAAGGTTTTGACAGTGAATATTTAATTTTAAGGTTTTTGTTACGAACTTGGCAATGGTAGAATGAATTTTGACTTTTTGGTTGTTTATTGTGCCTGAATCAACGAAGAGAGTTAGTTTCTTAGAGCAGTCTAAATCAAAGCTTCACTCAAATATTTAACTAGGTCAGTGAGTTCTTCGACAAGGTTATCTAGTAACGACATTATTTTGCAACTCTGGCACCTCCCTTTCAACATTCATTACCTAACGGCCGATCTCAATTCTTCACGTCTCTTGTTCACCCTACATCACAGAACCCTTAACATCAGACTTTTAACATCTCTTGGTCAACCACTGCCACTCAACTTTTGACCATCTCTTAGGTGCAATCATCAAACCTACCTGAAGGCATAACTTACGTTTTGCATTGGAGGAATCATACTTCGGCGGACACGATGGTGTCCAAATGAAATTCCAGTTGCTGCTAAGAACTTCTCAACCGTCATCAAAGGCCTGAAAATATAATCGATGGCACGATTTCTCTAAGTTCATAGTTACAGGAAACCAAACTTCAATAATGTTTCAAGCTTTAAAAACCCAGTTTCAATCTCACACCGCATGAGTAGTTCACTCCTCAACAAGTGCCTGTAAACCTTTACAATTTTCACAACAAAACTAACATACAATAACAATTTACTTACAAGCAGGATTCAATAAAAAGGACTTCTCTCATTTTGCTGTTATCTATAATCTAAAATCTTCAAAATAAAGCAAGAAGCACCTGAATAGCTTTGAAACCACACGAACAATTCTTTTAGTGTTGAAAAATCACTCAAGTTTTCTTTCTTACAACTTCTAAGCGTATCAAAACCGGCCGAGCCAAACTTGAAGGCTAAATCATCACTAATACAATTAGATTCATCAAAGGACCTTTTAAATTATCACATCAAGGACGGAGCTATAATGAGAGATTTTAGAATAATAACTACGAGCAATAAACAGACCCTTTTCCAGTTCCAGGTACCGTTGATAAAAAGAAAAAAAAATAAGAAAAAATAAAAATGATTCAAATCTAGTTACCGGACTGGGTGTTCTTGTTGTGTTGACTCCAGGGCAGTTTCTTTGTATTCTGGTGACAATGCAGTATGACCAACACCAGAAGAGTCAGCAAAAGTCTCTTCAGTGATAACAGAAAGATTACTGGTCAGTCTTTCACGTGTCTGTCTGTTATTCTGTTCTTTGCTCTGAGAAGCTGCAATCGAAAGCCTGTATTTGTATTTTCCTTTGGAATACAAGTGCGTTAGTTTTTAAGACAACAACTGTTTAGAGATGTTTAGAGATGAAATCCAAACTCTGTAAATCAAAAGGTAACACGAGTCTTACACACATCAACCACCATGAAGAAAGGAGAAGTTAAAAGTAATAAATAAGCTTATGTATTATTCATCTCACACCACATTGGCACATCCTACATTCACAACCACGCACTTAGTAATACGTATGACTGAAATTTCCATGACAATTAACAGTTCAGTGGTTATAGCCATTGGACCGGTATCATGAAGGTGGTCTGGTCCAATCCCACTGAAGTCAAAAGTATTTCTCGATGAAGTTCTATACTTTGTTCGCATCTGCATGAAGAAACACTTATCCCACATTAACTCAAGTTTATGTATAACAACGTCATCGTCTAATATTTCCTATGTCTGCTCTCTATAGGACTTTATAGCACAATGCCTAAAGCATCGGACAAGTGACCGAAAAGTTGTAGGTCAATCTCACTGAAGTCGAAAATACTATACAAAGTTTAAAATGTCGTTAAATAAAGTTCCATTTACATCACAAATATCTGAACATTCAAACAGTTGCGTGTAAACATTCTGATATCTCATGGGTCAGAAATTCTCTCAGTGGGAATATTGTTGGTTTAAAAACATGACGCACGTATCTTTTCGTGGAAAACAACATACATGTGATTGTGGAACTCATCTGAAATGATACGGTTTCTCACACCGTTTTTTTGTACAATGCAGAAGTGGAAACAAAGGTTTCATGGCCTTAAATTCTGCTCACTTTAATACATATACATATATCCATGCATTTATACACATACGTAAACGTAAATCATACATATAAACATACATACAGTTCAATCGTAGCCCACTCTGTTCGTTTAAAGGATATCAATGTGTGTTAGACTGCCACATCATACATACACATACCCAGATACAAGCACGTATACATATATACATACGTATACATACATACACATACGCATACATGATTGTAGTATTTTGGTAGGTACTCAACTGTTTACAAACATACTGAGAGTACTATTGCTAACCTTGATTGGATTGTCGATGTTCCAAATTATCAAGAACATTCAAGTTGTCGGTATTGCTTTCAGCCTCAAAAGTAGAAATTTCATTAGTAAAATCCATCTTGATGGGAGATTCCTCCATAATGCCTGCATGGTCATCACTCACAAATGACTTGTGTGGAGTCGTCTGTTCAGGTGCATTAGGTAAAGTCTCTTTTTGAACCATTTCATTGTGTTGGATACTGTCATCCAGTTTTGCAGCTTTAGCTTGACTAGGCTGCATAATCGCATCATCCTCATCTTTGTCGTTTATGTCACAACGATCAAGAGGAGTCTCATCTTTGCGTGGCTCCTCCAAGACTTTGTTCATATCCAACAAAGATGATTCTTCGGAAAAACTGTAATCTCCTGTTCTTTTTCTTCCGAACTGGGAACATAGCTTACTTATGGGTTTGTTGCTTTGCTGTGGGAGTGTTGGGAATTCTGGAAGCAAAAGCTTCCCCGATGCAATACTTTCTGTGAGCTTGCTCTTAAACATTGATACTGACTTGTTGATATCACTTTCTATGTGCTCTAGTGTTGTATCATCTACAGGACCAAACAGCTCTGTATGCAGAAGAATCTTTGGATCTGTTTTGGGCACAGAACCAAGGCCCTGGCGTTCTGATGTACATAATACTGACCGGTTACTCTCTTCATCCTCAGGGTTTTGGTTGAGTGAAGGGTGATTGAATAGATGTGAGAGGGCTGGGTCTGCACTATTTTCGGCTGTGATGTTTTCTGTGGAACTTGCGGAGACTGGCTTCACTTCTTTTCTGCTATCAGTTTTATTTTCATGACTGCTTGCTTTCTCTGTTTCTCCAGCACCTGCTTGTGATGTAGATGCTTCTTGTACTGTACCAATCTCTTGAGAGAATCCTCCAGGATGACAAACCGTAATGTCAACGTCTTCCGCCTTGTATATACTACGTCTACCGTGTTTTTCTTCAGCAGCTGTTTCAGGTGTAGATGCTTCTTGTATTGTACCAAGCTCTTGAGAGAATCCTCCAGCATGACAAACCGTGATGTCAATGTCTTCCACCTTGTATATACTACGTCTACTGTGTTTTTCTCCAGCAGCTGTTTTAGATGTAGATGCTTCTTGTACTGTACCAATCTCTTTTGACAACCCTCCAGCATGACAAACCGTGATATCAACGTCTTCCGCCTTGTATATACTACGTCTACCCTGTTTTTCTCCAGCAGCTATTTTAGATGTAGATGCTTCTTGTACTGTACCAATCTCTTGAGGGAATCCTCCAGGATGACAAACCGTGATGTCAATGTCTTCCACCTTGTATATACTACGTCTACCGTGTTTTTCTCCAGCAGCTGTTTCTATTGATAGTTTTTGTACTGTACCAAACTCTTGAGAGAATCCTCCAGCATGACAAACCGTGATGTCAATGTCTTCCACCTTGTATATACTACGTCTACCGTGTTTTTCTCCAGCAGCTGTTTCTATTGTTGATGGTTCACGTACTGTACCAATCTCTTGAGAGAATCCTCCAGAGTGACAAACCGTGATGTCAACGTCATCCGCCTTGTATATACTACGTCTACCGTGTTTTTCTCCAGCAGCTGTTTCTATTGTTGATGATTCACGTACTGTACCAATCTCTTGAGAGAATCCTCCAGCATGACAAACCGTGGCATCAACACCTTCCTCCTTGTATATACTACGTCTTTCCTGTTTTTCTCCAGCAGCTTTTTCAGATGTAGATGCTTCTTGTACTGTACCAATCTCTTGCAAGAACTCTCCAGCATGACAAACCGTGATATCAACGTCTTCCGCCTTGTATATACTACGTCTACCCTGTTTTTCTCCAGCAGCT
>JAOBRD020107011.1:0-10205 GCA_027575215.2 Hydrozoanthus sils | reverse complement strand
TTTATTATTAATGTTATTATTTTTATTATAATTATTAATATTATTTTGTCATATGGCTAAATAATTTCGTACGCCATTTGTTTAGGGGATATTATGCTGGATTTCATTGAGTATTTCTTTGACTTTCAAGTAAAATTCACTAGAACATAACTCACCGACCACAAGCCGTAAATCAAACTTTTCAATATGAAAAGGGTCTCGCTCCACTTACATCTAACAACTTACACAGCTTACTACTAATGCAGTTGTTTCTTTTCACTTTCTTTACTCGCTTTGTGAAAAATAACTCATGCTACATTACTAGAAGCAAGTACATTTTATATAGAAACTGCCGTGTTTCCATGATGCATGCATATTTGAAAAAGCTTCAAGTAGAAGTCAAACATCCTAGCAATAACCCTTTACACGCCCTCATCCAGGATTTTATTGTTTAAATAACGAACTTGCCTGCTCTAGCTTGGACATGTTGCTCTCCAGACCAGCCGCAAGGTTGTCATAAGATGTCTTCTTTTCTTCATACTCGCTGCTCAATTCCTAAAATAAACAACAGCAATGATTTCTAAGTTGTGGGTTCAATTCCCATCAGTGACTCAGAATTTTTTGATCACTCAACTTGAGAAACGCTTTCTTTCCATCTTTACAACACCAAAGCAATGTTTCTTTTGTGCTATAACATATTTAGCCAATCATAGAACTCCAAAAAAAGTAACTGAAGAAAACCTTTTCGTCTTCAATACTCCACATATGGAATTATTCTTAAATTCAGAAACAGAAATGTTTCAACTAGAAAGGATTGAATGAGTGAACTGGAAAGAAATACAGTAGGATTACTTATGAAGATATGATCCATTAATAAAGTTTAGCCAATCAGATTAACAGTTTAACAATAATGCAATCTTACTCGGATCGTTACTTAATTAAAAACTCAACCCTGGGTTAAGGCTAACCATTCTTTTAACAACCACAGGCCCTGAACTATAAGAACTCATCACATGGGAAACTGGGCTTCTTATAGTTTGAGTCTTGCCGATGTAAGAAGGGCATATGCGCTATGTACTGCTGACTTGATGATTTCCTGATCAATACTGTTTTGCCAGAACACAGTTGGAGCATGCGCGCAGTTGTGAATTCAACCGCTGACCTGAACGAACAGCAGTCAACACATGTGCATTTATGAGTTGAATAGCCAACTTGTTGTTTAAAGACAAAACAGGTAAATTGGAATGAAAATCAGTTTGAAATTTCTTAGAACGTGCAGCTACAGATCAGTGACTAGTTATATACCCAGTACCTGACATTTTTGCCTCATGGGTCTCAACTCCTTGATAACAGGAGCAAGTGCGGTCTTCTTGTCTGCGATTGTAGCATTCATAGTTCGTACCTACAGACAACACACGCATATTCTTTTGAATAATTGGATGGATTTGGTTAAATGTACAACCTCAGAAAATACTCAACGGCAAGAGTGGACGCTCCAACAGTTGTGTATGGAAGATGGATAAAATAATGCAGGAAACTTAAAGTTACGTCATTGTGAAGACCCCCATTCTGAAGAGCACCCACCTCCTCTAGAATGCTTGCAATAATTAAGCCCCCAAACGTTATGTAACTTTAACGTTAAAACATGCCCATCAAACCATAAAGTAAAACAGTTTCGTTTGTTCATTTGCCATCTACCTTTAACCTTCAATGATACTTTTTATCGAGTGTGATAAATCTGGCTTTAATACAAACCCATCTACATCTTTTACCTTCTATAATAATCTTCGCTGTAAGTATTTTTTAGTAAATTAGTCAGTACAAGCCCGAAAGCCCTGGTTATCCTCCAGATGAGCTCTGTTACTATTTTCTCTATATGTTTGTTTAATTAAATACCTTGAAGTTTTACAAGTGAATGCTTTTACAGTTCCAACTTACCAGTTCTGCAATATCCTCGAGAGTTTTCCCCTTCTGTTCATCCAGCTCACTCTTTATTGCCGACACTTTTTCGACTCTCTCCTGGGTCTCATGGTACCCTGCCACTCCTTTCTTTTCCTCTATATCAGTCTAGTAATAGGTACGACAAGTAAAAAAAACCAGTTGTAACATAGAGGGCAAAATTACTTCGATCTGATATGACATCAACGGGGACGTTCTTCAGGGCAAGATTACTCGGCGCTGATTGCGTGTTGGTATACTTCCGAAGTTTTCCGAAAACATCTTAGAAACGTTTAATAGCCGTTTTCAAAAATTTCCAAAGGTTTTCGAACACTTCCGAATACCTCCAAAGATTTTCCGAAATTTTTAAAAAATCATGAAAACGCCTTAGAAACGTTCATTAAACTGTTTCCGAAGATTTCCGAGAGTTTCCAGAGATCACAAAGGAATTTCAAACTCGAAAAACTTAGGATGAATAAAATTGGTTAAACAACGTTTTCTTTGTCCTCGATTTCATTTACATTTACTCGCATGGTTCCTCGTCAAATTTAGGATTAATTTCTTTTGTGTTCTCAATTTTTTTTTCCAAATTACTTATTTTGTAAATAAATGAAAACACACGTGAAATTAATCCTAAATTTCACTCTGCCCCATGCGATTACCTATACTAATATAATCCATAGCAATAACAGTGAAAACAATGAAACAAACTCCAAGCTGACCCTGTAGCTCAGTCGGTAAGAGCAACGTAGACTTGTTTCGTAGGTCGTGGGTTCGAATCCCACCTTTGTGTGGGTTAAAGAGGTTCTTAATGATGCTGTACATCCACAAAACTTAGATTATTCTTCATACCAGTGTTCCAGGCCATACTCAAAATTGTATATTGTATATTTGTATTTCTGACAGTTGAGTCTGCAAACTTGGCAGAAATAATTTTGCTGGCATGGAGCAGAAGACTGGTGAAGAGTTAGAGGAATTGTGGGTAGTCTGTATGGGTATTTAAAGGGGTGCTTTGTAAAGATTATTCATTCTTGGTTCAGTATCGCTTTAGACGAACTCCGCTTCATCCATTGTTAGATTTATTCCTAAAGTCCCCTGTATCAATACAGTTGTATTGTGTCTGAGTGTGCAGTGGAACCAAAATTTGGATTATTCTTCATACCAGTGTTCCAGGCCACATTTGAAATTGTATATTGTATTTATATATGCCAGAGTAGGGCAACACTATTTGAGAATAACTTACAAGCTGTTGCTGCATGTTATCGGCCTTGCTTTTCAAGATCTCTTCAGTTCGGGACAACACACCATACTCGGCACGTAACTCTGCTAACTACAACGCAAAACCAACATCTTAATTCTCCCAACATTAACAATGTCAAACAAGTTCAGTTTGGTTATGAGAATATCACATTTGATTAGCAAAATATTCCTCTTAGTAAGTTGTGAACTTCTCTCAACGTTTTTACAGAAAGGAAGGCAATATTAGTTTTTGAGGAGAATCGTCACGGAGTAAAAATTAGTTAACGATTCGTATAATCAGTGGAGGACGTGGAAAAACTAATTTTTTGGTGGAATTGTAGAAATAGACACCTGATGGAACACACTCTTTTTTAAGAATATTTTTCGCAGCATTGCTTCATTTTCTTTCCTGTATAGAATATAAGCGGTTGGCTACAAAAAGTACCTACCCCCAATAGCTTTAGACTGTTGATTACTTCTATTAACTGTACACTTAACCATGTTAATTGTTTAGCTGATTATTTACAAGCATGGCTTTTATCTTTGGAAGCATAAATGGAAATAGAGAATGATGATGAGATTACTAAAAGACCTGGGCGGTATAAGGATCGATTGACAGAAGGTCCATCCTAAAGAAAGGTCAAAGTTCCAGGGCTTAGGTAGTTTCCAGGTTTGTTGAAGGTTGGAGGTTTTATCACATCCCCTCACAATCACACAGATAACCACTTCCTTTCAGTCATTCTTTCATTTAGGCTTCAGGGCACGGTTGTTCGAACCCTGGATAAGTTATCTGCTTGATAAGTGCTTTCTATTTTCAGCAGTAAAACTATAATAAAAGTTGTTTGACAACATTTTCCCCTTTACTTTAGAAGTCTTCCACTCACTTAACAACCAGGGATAGAAAAATCAACAAAGAGTAAAAAATCTTTGATTTACTGGTGATGACAATTAGCTTTTATCAAACCGATAGCTTATCCAGGCTTCGTACAACCGGGCCCAGGTTTTTTAACAACTACAAACTGTGGAAACGTTAAAACACATGTTTAATCTAATGAGTATAGTGTCAGCAAAGCTCAACAGACAGTATTTAAAACAGACTATGTTATCCCTAACAAACGTCTAACTTAATACACCAAAACAAACAACAAGTACAAAAAACCACTTCATATGCAAAATCACATGAGGGCTGAAAACTTGAACTCAAATTGTTTACTCTGGTTCATTCATCAAAAAAGAATAGTCAACAAACCTCAGGCCTTGAAAAAAATGTTTAAGAACTTTGAAGTTTTCCAGGTTGAATACAAATCCTGTTTAATATTTTATCAGTCTGTTAGCTAATTTAAAAGATAGAATTGGTAAACAAAAGGAGATGCCGCTAATTTTGCACAGTGAAGGATAGTCAGCTATTTCCTTCGAGCCAGGTGTTGATCGAGGCATTCAGGAACTCACCTCTTGTCTTTTCTTCTTGTATACAGTGCTTTTTCCTCGGAGTTTGTTCACATAACGTTTGAACTATGGAAAACAAAGTAAAACAGATTAGCATTACACTAATGGCAAAGATACTTTGAGCTTTTCTGCTAAAACTGCAAACTTTACCATGAAGGTCATTTCACCACGGACTTCCATGATGATAATGTCACACACTATTGATGTATTAACTCTTTTAGAGCCAGTTATACTTAAAAATTTTCCAACTACAGCCCTTAATCTTCATTTTATAAGCTTTGGAGACTCTAGATCTACTTATCATTTTCACTGAGTAGTTCCCTTTGTCTGATCAACTCTCATTTTATCCTTACCAAATGTTTTATATTTGGTATGCATAATGTACAGACAGTTAGGTGTTGTTGTCTGTCTGGCACTGAGTGGGTGAAGGACTTGATGTAAATAATTACCGGATTTGCCCAGTTGGGTAAGGTACCCTGTCTGCCATGCAGGAGGCCTTGGGTTGATTCCTGGCTGTATGGTTACTCAGGCCCTTAAAACAACTGAAGAGAAGGGGCTGTCTTGATCTAACAATTTCAAATGGTTTGAGCTTCACATCTTCTTGGATACAAATGTTAAACCTTAGTCCTCAGTGACAGACTTTGAAGACCTTTAGTCCTATTATTGTTTGTTCTCCTGCGACTCCCTTTGGTCGATACTTTTAGTGTCAGAGAGCTTTTCCAAATAATGCAACAAATTTTTTTTCTACAAAATTAGGGAGTGACAATGCAAAAATTTCTAAAACATTTTTTACCCATTTCAGAAATTTTAGTACCGACCCCTTGATTTAGGACTAGTCAAAGGTATTAAAAGATGCATTTTTGCAAAATGTGTTTTAATAATTACCTCATCCCCTTTCAGTACTTCTGTTCCTTCACTCTCTTTCAACAGCTCTTTCTTCTGGTTTATTTCATTCTCAGCAGAATTAAGCTACAAAAAATGGAGAAAAAAAATACAGTGATGTGAAAACAAATACTCAAATTTGTAAATTCAAGACAAATTCATTCATTCATAGTTTAAAATTTTAAGAGAATTCGTTTTCCCAATCAAAATAAAAAAATTCCATAACTTTTCCAAGACCTTGACCATTTTCCCCCAATTTCATGACTTTTCCAGGCCTGGAAAATGCGTTTTCAAATTCCATGACTTTTCATGATTGTATGAACCCTGCTTTCTCTAAAACTGGCCCTGGTATAGATCTACAGGGGGAAGTGACTGGTCGTCAAATGCAAGTTCCCCATTTTCCCCCTTTGCTCTAGCCCTGAGCCAGGCATCCACAGAGGGAAGTTTCTTGTAGTTTCCCTAGCTTTTATTAACCTTGGCCTGCTTTCTACAGAGATGTGACTGGTCATCTGAAGTCCTCTTTCCCTTTCTCTAAATCTTACCTAATTGGCCTGCAGTAAAACACATAAACATGCTCAAATACCTCATCCATCTTCTCTTGGAGTTTATTTGCAGCAGCCTCTTTTTTCCTTGAGATTATTGATGCCTTGGAAATGAAAACAAAAGGTTTTAAACACATGAATTTCACAGTATCAAGTCTAATAGTATACAATGGTTTGATCAGTTGTAGCTGTGAACTTGAGGAGTTCAAGGCAATCGGGAAGTGTATGTCTCAATAAGTCAATCCATGTTACTTTTTAAGTATTTTCCTGGAAACTATTTACTATGCAGTTTATTGCCACTTAGGTATTAAATCTTCACATAACTTGGTTGCAGTGCCAGTCTCCACTCTCGCTGAATACAAAGAGGGGGTCTGGCACTGCAACCAAGTTGTGTCACAATTCAAAGTGGCAGAGCACTACTGGAAATTCAAACCGAAAAACTGATCAAAATAAACTAAATTAGTTGAATGCACATGCAATTATCAAATTTGTGCTACTTGTATAAATAGATTATAAAAGCTTTATTTGAGACCAATGATGTTATCCAGTGGAAGATTCCTTTAAATGGTCTTGTGAATATATCCAGCAGGGTTACCTGTTGTCTAAAGAGTGAAAGCTTGTCATCAATAGGATCATTTCGAACCATTCTTTTTTCTATCAAACTATTAATCTCACTTGTCAACTGTTTGATCTGCAAAAGAAAAAGATATTTTTCAAAAACTGTTGAATATAATACATTAACTCATTGTCAGCTACAATTATGTAACACAGTATTTATTGCCATGCTAAACTCTTTCGACATAGGATATTTAATATACCACAGTATGTCAATCTATCAGACATTGTAAATTATACTATTGGTTCAACAGTCTGGGTAGTCACGTTGTTTAAAGGGAATAAACTGTTTGTGTCTTTCTCAGGGGAAAAAAGGATCTGGTTAAAATGTAATAAGTTTGTTAACATATAACTTTGCTCCTGCTCGGTCCTTTGTAATTTGTCTGTTGATACATGAACCATTTTTATTGTATTTTCATAGTATCTAAAATTGTATTCAGTATATAGTTTATTGATGGTAATTTTCACCAAATCCTTTTTGAAATCATTTGTACAGTAATTCTTGTTTTAATCATTTTGATTCACTCCACTTAGCTCATTTACCACAAATATGCATTATAAAGAAGCTTTAAAACTGTCAATAAAATGTGAAATAGTTAAATAGGTAAAATAACATCTTAAGTTATAGACTAAGGAAAAATTCAAATTGAAAGTGAATACAGAAATAGGTAACATTATCAAATAAATGAACAGTTTGGCAAACACTGTACCTGTTTGTTCAGTTCATCGAGGTCTGAATGCCCCATTGCAGGTTCATTGGCAACTCTCTGAAGGTCCTTGCAATAATTCTGCTTTGTCTCCAGTTCCTGAAAAAGAAAAAGAAATCTGAATAATTTGTTCCATATATAACTTTTACTAATCACCAGGAAAGTTAAACCAGATCATTAAAGACATTTTTTTAAGACTCCAGAAAATATACTGTAATTCTCTAGTTAGCCCCCCTCCAGCTCTAATAAGCCCCCATCTAGAGATTCAAATTTTAACTAAGCCCCCCTTCCCAACAATAAAGACAATGGAGCTAAAACATAAGGCACACTATATGTTTATTTTCTAAAACTGCTAGTTATAATGCTAGAGGAACACAGCATTACTAGTTGCTATATTAAATGTGTTTGGTAACTGGACTTCACTACGTTTTTCTACCTTTGGCTATCCACAGTTTTTAAATAAGTCCCCCCCCCCCTCTAATACGCCCCCCATCTGGAAGGACTAAAAACAAAATAAACTCCTGGGGGACTAATTAGAGCACTTACGGTAGATTATAGTATTGGTTGCATTCGTTTTAAGTGCTTTTAATGTAGTTTTTAATTGACATCTCAATTGTAATACTATATCCTGAGTAAATGTTACCTCCTACCTTAGGAAGTTTCTCCTGGCAAAGATACATGTTGACTTTGTTCTCTTCATCAAGCCTCTTGACCAAATCTGAGAAAACGATGTTCATTAGCTTTTTACTCCCAGGACTTTTGTTGGTTAAAAATTGTACAGCAGATGGCATCAACAAACAGTCTATATATGCAAAACATCACACAATCACATACTCATGGAACAAGTAGATTTAGTTAAGAAAACTTGACCAAAACTAGTGTTTAACTTTTAAAGATAATTTTAAATTTGTATGCCAGAAAAATCTCTTCATAATACTCTGCAGCATTTTGAAACAATATTATTTGCTTTTCAGAAATTTATTGTCAGAAAGTAAAAAATATATTTTTCAATTACAGTCATCTAACATTATCACTATATTATTTTTATTGTTAACACACCATGCTATTTTTATTATTCTGTACAATCATAATAAATTTTCAGACCACAACTGTCCCAGAGTTCTTGTAATGCCTGGATGAACAACAGTCTGTTGATCGACTAAAGCTGTTTATATGATCATAATTGTTTATGCTGCAGTAGTGCTTAGACTTACAACCCTACAAAGCAGTCTAGCAGTTTCAGACCACAATAACTACAACTGCTCCAGTTAAGTGCTTTGCCCAGAAGTACACCGGTCAACAACACTTTAAGAACAGTCTAGCAATTTCTGATTGAAACTGTTACTGCTCAAAGATTAAAATTTGCACTTGTAAATTAACTGATCACTATACAGTTGCTTTGAAAATCATGTACCTTATGATAATTTTATTACTGACTACCATCCATCTTGGAAAACAGTGTGCCTCAGTGCTTTCAGTAATTTTAGGAGTATGTGGCCATAGGCAAAAGGTAGGTGATCTCAGAGCTTGCGAAGCCAAAGGCTCCTGAGTTATGAAGGGGGTCTCGGGATATTCTCATGTCATTTCCACTTCAAAGCGAAATAATACATAAAACAGCACATGGGTTCAGATGTCAATTATTGTACGTGAGTCAATTGAAGTGAGCTGAAATTGGCACCATGCATGTCTGATTTGAACCACTAAAATTTTAGATTACTGACAAATGGGCTTACAGCCCCAAACAGCACAATAATTTGTAAAAATTTACATCTATTCTTCGTACTGAAAAATCTTCACCCTGCATTATTGACAAGCTAATTGCAAGGCCAACTGTCAGAATGCAGTTGATAATATTTGGGGGATCTGTGAGCATAGCATAGCAGCACAATCAATACTTAAATATTCTAAGTAAACATGGAAACAGTGAATGAAAAATAAAATTATTTGGAAGGGGGGGGCAGGGGGAGGTAGCAGCCCCCTGAGCTCCCCTACTTCGAATGTACTTGTATGTAATATATTATTATTCTATTCCTTCCTTGTAATTGTACAATGCTTGCTTTTTGAAAATATTTCTCTTCATGTATCATCTTTTTTTCCATTTTAATTAAGCCACTTGATTTTGGAACCAGCCCTATTGTCTGGTCTCCCAGCTATGTGCATGGAAAGCCTTATGAAATAAAAAGAAAATAAAACAAAATATTACAGCTGCAGTCCAGTAGTTCCTAACTGTAATATTTTTACCTGCCCCAGTGGTGCCAACTCCTTGTGCTCTCAACTCCTTCAACTGTTGCTGCATCCTTTGAAACCTCTGCTCCACATGGACAAGCTAAATACAAACACATTTATTCAACTATGGATGATTAAAATTGTAATTAAATATAGTTCCTATTCATAAATGGCATTGATTTAAGTATTCTTTTGTCTACATTCAGATTAGCCCTACTAGCTTTGAAAGTTTAACTCAAGAACAATGATAGCAGGGCTAATTTGAATGAAGACAAAATAATAATTTAATTGCATCATTCACGAAGAGGGTCTATATCCGTCTTAAAAGATCAGTACAGCAATCTTTGTGCCACCTAGGGTGAGTGATTTCAACTGATTTCAAGGTCACACAGCCATGCTTCATTTGCACTTTATTTACATAAGGCAGCTCCTCACGGGAGGGGGGGATGTACATACTCCCATATAATAATATTATTGACTATATACTCGGTATGCTATAAGGGTATGGTTTTTAGACCATCTTGTTTAGAACAGGGTGAAAAAATCATGAAAATTTTTGTCTAAAAAAAGGTTATAGAATTTTGGTCTACAGAACAAGGTGCCACAAGATTTTGCTGATGGGGGGGGGGGG
>JAOBRD020106799.1:0-10206 GCA_027575215.2 Hydrozoanthus sils | reverse complement strand
TTAATTAAATAAATAAGTAAATGGTAGTGATAGCAAACTGGTAAGAACTGTTTAATGCAACATGCAAATAAAACTAACTGACTAAGATTGTACTCATTCTTCTTTTTTATAAGACGTTAGATATTCTTAAATTTTGGCCGATTTTAGGTTGAAAACATTTTTATATGTAAAAAAAGTTTGTTAATGCAATTTGTACTGTGTTTATTACATGTTCCGTTTGCTGAACTGTCATTGCCAGTGGCAACGGGATTGGTCATGAATTCAATGAACATACAACACAGTATGCTTACATGGCTGATTCTGATTTGTATTTTTTTAATGGCTTTGCCATTTGGGGTTAAAGTGCAATAATGCAATATGTGTAATCAATAATCTGTTTACTTTATTTTCAAAAATGAAAAATGATATTCTTAACAAAACTGAGCCTCAGCAATATTCTCAAAATAAACCTAATATTTGTCCATTTTCAGCCTCGATATTCTTACAAAGTATATATTTATAAAAACTTTAGTGTATCAAAGTGAACTATGCTAAAAATATCTATTATCATATTAAATTTCTCAAGTATTTAAAACATCAGTGTTAGAATTATAGTATTTTGTCTAGTAATGAATACTCAAAAGCTCTATTTTTAAAAAGTAAGAAAATAGAGTTATATAACTGTTATGCTGCAGGGACACATTTTATATTATTGTATTGATTATTTTGTGTGCCTTGCTTGTAAACCTAAGCTATCAGCGTTGAAGACAAGACGGCCCACTAATGTCGGTAAGTTTATATGTCAGTATTGTATTTTAATAATCACTGACCTAATAGGACTGAGTGGAGTCCATTTCAGTCTGTAATCATACGGGTGGTTAACAAAGTAAGAGAATCGCCAACGATTCTATTGCACGGGAATAATTAACAATTATTCGCCGAAGGCTCAAGGACCATAATCACCCAGATATTCACTGAACCTTAGGGAAATATTTGTTTTAGTAAAATTACTCAGGTGATGTTCGAGGGGAAAAATAGCTATTACCAAAGACTTACGCAAAAATTTGTTGTCAGTGTCGTTTTCGCAGTAGCACGTATCGACATCTGAAACGTTTTCCCCGGAAGTTTCTCTTTTACTTATTAGCACAGTTGTCATTAGGACCATTGCAACCCTGTGCTTTTTAGAATAGAGTTTTCCTTCAAGGAATTTAACTCTTTCTTCGAGAGATCCACAAAACGCGAGGAGGCCATTTTTTAAATTTGTTCACGCAACGGCTATATTTAATCACCTCGCGCGAGGTGATTATAGCCGGCGTAATATGTCAGCTTCCTTCGACAGCAGTGGAAGCTGTATACTCGTCTGAATAATTTTACTAAACTTCAATATTACGAGCCACGTATTGTGCCAGCCTTTGTTGGCCTTATCTCACTTTATTCTTGTTGCTATTAAAAGGCGGCAGCTTCTACTTTATGGCTTCTTGCTACTGATTGAATGGTATTTATTATGATGCTATTTTTATCCCATAGTACCTTTTTTCACCATAAGGGAGTTTCTTTGGAGGCAAACAAAAGTTATATTTTAAAATGCGACTTGTACGAAATTTATGCGAAGACGTGTCCTAATTACTTTATTTTTATCTAAAATGAATGTTTGCCAACACTGAAATTAATTGTGACTCCAGAAAGTCTAAAATATAGTGTAAACAACTAACTGATGATACAAACCGCTATGTTCTTCATTTAGTAATTAGGAGCTATTAGAATCGAATAAACATGGTTTAACATTAACTTAAATACCTATTCATGCATTTTCTACCAAAAATAAGTCCGTATAAGATCTCGACTAAAAGTATTAAATGTGAAGATTTCTATTTCTGTATTGTAAATATTTTATAAGCTAAATGTTATATTTACTCAGCGCTTGGCTAACTCACGTAATGTCCAAACAAACGCAACTTTGGCTCGACTTCAGCCTAAAACTTGTCACTAAGCCAATTGTTGAGTAAATAAAACCTTTTTCTAGCCCTTAGTAAAATATGTTTTTCAAATCCAGATTTTGGCTTTTCTAAAAAGATTGACAGGTTAACTAGTGACCGCTTTTAGATGATTTTCAAAGCGAATATTTTTAGGTGTGCTTAAAACTTTTGTTTGACCCGTTAAAACGAACTTTATTACATATTTTATGATACCATGAGTTTAAACAAATTTCATACGCAGTATAAAGAAAAATTAAAATGAGAACTGAAAATCAGATACGAAAACTATACCGTAATAAAACGAAGTCTATTACCGATCCATATTTCGATTCCGAGAAATAAAAAAAGTGCAATTTTAAAGATATCTTTCAGTAGACCTTATTCATGATGACATGATAATAACATTTGCCTACACTAAAACAAGGCTTGATAGTGATACTTAATTAGTTGTCACGTGCAGCGTAACGAATTGCTGAACAGTAAAAAGCAAAATTCCCGCGATCTCACATAGCATTTCACCACCAAGCCTCACTTTGATGCACTCGTGACATCATCATGGTTAAGGTCTATTGCAATCTTCATTTGAGGCATTGCCTGAAGCTGCAAATTCATCCATTTTGAATAAGTACCCTGTTTTGAAAGGTAAAGCGGGTATGTTACATAGTATAATTGCAATCAATGTTCTGATTGGTGCATGGGTTTTGCTGAAAGGACTTGGATAAAATGATTATTTAATTAAACTGTCCGATTACAGCTGACTGGCCGGTTGCACTGTTCGATTACAACTTTGCAGATTAATTTGTGCGAAAGGTAGCAGTTTATGCACCAGTCACATTTAAGGAAATTGTAATCATTATGATTAACAAAGAAAAGTTGGATGGGGGAGGGAGGGAGGGGGGGGATACTAGTTTCTTTGTAAGTTAGTGCCGCGGTGCTTGTTCGAGGATGGTGCTCTTTCAAAAAGTGGTGCTAAATTGAGGATTTACAGTATAATTATAAGCTGATGTTTCATCTTTCGTGCACTTTAATAACATTTATATATTAATATTCGCTAATATTTATAAACTCTTATCTTTTCTTAAAACTAGTTTTTGTAGGCTTAAATCTTTGAAGTTTAATGCAAAAATATCTTGATCGTATATTGCAAGAGTCTATGAATATTTTCAATTCATTTTGTAAATTTAAAAATACTAAGCAGAAGGATCCTTGCTTCGGCTCATCTGTTTTGTTTAAATTCCATCGTCAAGTAACTGTTTTCTTTTTCCTCTTCTCTAAAAAAAACAGTCTTGCAGCACTATTTGTCATTCAACGCGTTTTGTTTTAAATAAAACTTCTTTAGGGAGTCAGAAAGGAATGCGGCCTAATCTTGCGAAGGACGATAAAGAGTTAAAAACAGAACATATTCAGGTGCGAGGTCTTTAGTACTTAAAAGTACATTCTAGCCTAATTTCTTTTTTATTAATTTATTTTACCTAACACTTGCCATATAAAATCAAGAGGATATTAAATGGCCGTGGGAAGACACAAATTTCATCTTCGAGTATTGAAAAAATATCTAACGATATTTTCAATACTCGAAGATAAAATTCGTATCTCCAAGCGGCCATGTAATTTTCTTTTTATAACATACTTAGCGAGATTCTACATGTTTTTCTTATTCATCAACAAGGTAGATATTGACAAGTTGTTTCAACGGCGGGAAAAGCTTCATATCAATCACACGTGATGATATAGAAATCGTGAGTTCTGATTGGCTGTTTTTGTTATCACCACGTGTGATTAATTGATATGGCTGGCTGATGCTCTCTTAATTTCACCGATCTACTATGCTATTATCGATTTAAGTATGTGATAAATTACCTTTTACATGAAAATGAAAATAAATTAGACATACATCTTGCAACAATTTAAAATCTTGTCCCATTTATCATTAAAGTTTTTCAAAGCTACTCTCCTTTGTGCTAATTATTTGGCAATGTAGCAAGGTTCCGTGTTAAACAAATTCGAATCTTGCGCTAATTCGTTTCAATATTGGTTATCCGGTATCCCGATAACAATTTTTTCCGACCATGTACATCCTTTTTATAGTACTGTTGTGAGATCGGTCTGTTTGTATGAGATAAAGTATTATATATATTCGAAATACGCTCTGTAAATGCTAGTAACTCTTAGAAGCCATATAACCTTGAATTTATTTTGAAAAGAATGATAAGCACGAAAGTTCGAGGATCAATCTTTATGGCAACTTAAATTGCAAATCATTTACCTTCCTGTCTTAGCTTGTTGACTCCCGTTAACCCGAACATTTTGGGCAAAACTGAAAAAAAAAGAATTTAATGGAAGTTCGAGTTGTCGAGTTGGGAAAACTACAGCAAACATTTCACAGAAGTTGGGGAATTAATTTGGTTCGAAAAAGTGACTCTTTGAGTTATTGGGAACAACTTGTATTTTGTTTCTTTAGTGTGACGATGTCTATCTGGATGTTTCCATCAACTCCCAGTCGGAGAGCCTACGAACAGTGAACCAGAGCGAGGCAGCCAGCAATCAACCGGACGTCTTCGTAACGCATATTGATGACGCTAGCGGAGCAGAAGAAGAGTTTGAGGTTGCCGAGGAACGCACTCTCCCGCCTTTGTATTGGACCGAAGACGGCTCTTATGCTTGCTCAATCAGCTCGTCAGAATTCACAGCTGACCAGCATGTAAATTCTACAATTCACCCGTGCATCTCTGATGTTTCCCACACAACATTTTGTACGGATAGGGACTATCAACTAAGCAGCACATCTAGCTTGTTTAACAAAGATCACATTGAAGATTATGAAGACCATCCGAATTTCCATAATCTCAAACCTCCTACTTGTAAGCTTGTTGGCGGCTCAGCCCAATTTCAGAAATGCAGTGATGGAACTTTCTCTGTGATTTATTCTCGAGACATCCAATATAGTGAAGGTCTTAAACGCCGCGTGGATAACTCCGCATTACTTCATTCTGGGATAAACAAAGAGTATAAGGAGGCTGAAGATGAACTTGCCTTAAACGATTGGGAAACACAAGGGGACACATTTCAAAAACAGGAAATAAACTATATTTGCGAAGAAAAACAGCCAGACCCAATCTTTATTGCCAGTAACTTAAACGGAACAGATTTGGAACATTTTGCCGACTTATTTTTGGCTGAAAATAGTACTAAAACTGAACAGCTCAAAAATGCCTTTTCAACCGGCGAAACAAACTATGACCTTGAATCACGTACGTGTCAATATGATAAGAGTTTAGAGGTTCCAGTGACACAAACGGATGCCAGCTCTCAAATGGAACAAATAGAGCCTGAAAATAATTCCATAGCCGAATGCCGTTCACCAGTGCATGCAGAGGGAAACAAGGAAAATGCATCGAAAGTCTTTAGAAGTTCGAAACAAGTTATGATTAGATCGCCGGTCTTGAACACAGAGCCGGGTAATACTTTAAGTAAATACAAACATACTCAACGTAGTTGTGCTGGGACAAGAGATCTTTCAGGTTAGTGATTTATTGGAATTATCGGCCTATGCCTTCCTCTCCTTTTGAATTAAGGTTAGGGTTTAAGTTGCAGGGGAACTGAACCCTTAAACAAAAACCTTAAGGTGTGGAGACCTATTCGAAAGTTTTTATTCTCATGTCGTGCTGATTTTCCAAGAAATGTGCTGTGTTTCGGGTCGTTTGGGGTCGTTGAGCGTGGGCGCTTGTCAACTTGTCAGCAGTAAACGAAGGTAAAGTGTGACATAAGTTATGGGGAAGTGAGCAAGCGCTTGAACTGTTTTCGTAGTCATAAGCTCGCTTAAACAGTCAAGGGTGAAAGTTTAAATCTAAGTTTTGTGCCATGTCTCACTTTCTATCTCACCCTGCTCTGTTTCTAGTCCGCCGGTACAAGGCGCACGCACCTTGTTTAAAACTCGATGTTTTTTGCCCCTTGTATTATAAGTTAACATGATGTTGTTAAGTATCTTTAACCACTTTCTTCGTTAAAGTTACAATAAAGCACGTGCTTTTTCCTCATTAATTGCAGTATCATATGTGCTACCGAACACGAAGAGTTGCATAGACCGATCACCCAACCGAGAGAAAGTGAGGAAACTAGGTGAATTGTTTGAGCAAAACAAAGCTTTGTCAACCCGTATCTGGAGAAGACCTTCCAAAGGTAAAATAGGGAGTCAGTGAATAAAGGTTAACTTTTAAGGTTATCTTAATACTTCATGTAAACCTCAAGTAAAACTTTTTTCAGAAAACTAGAACGCATGCGCAACTGCTACACTCTTATTTTTAGGAAACGCTCAGAACGTTTTTTTGCTGTTAAACTCGTTAACCAATGATACAAAATATTGGAGCTGCTTTTGCGTGAATTTGCACTGCTCACCTGGAATGGATTAATATGCGCGATAACGGGTTTGGTGTACTTTTTGACAAAGACAACTCGACTAAAGCTGTAATTTTTTTGAAAACCGCCTTTTCCATGGTTTTCTTGGCTAGAATTCTTCTCCTTTTAAATCTCCATCTTTTTTTTTTCCAGGAAAGTATCCCAGATACTTTGGTAGTGGTTTTTATCGAGGGCTGGAAAAGGGTAAGGACCAAATTATTGTTAATATAATTGCACCACTCCACAAAATCGTAGATGATATTTTTAATGCGCGCGCGTTTAAACTGACTTTAGCAATGATTTTCATACTTGTTGAATTAAGATTATTTGAGAGTAAGCAGCGTAGAGTTTTCAACCTAATCTTGACGACTTTGTGCCTTTTTATAATTGTTTTAGATGGTAGACCCAGGGAGATAGCTGCGAGAAGAATGTATGGAAGAGTCAAGAATTTGCGGCAAAAATTTGAAGCAACTCCTTCTGTCAGAGAAACCAATATTTAAAACATTGGCCAATGAGTAAAGGTGCATCTTGTTGCATTATATAACTATTGTTATAACCATTAATTTGCTCCTATATTATAGAATTATTTAGAATATTTAATTGATGAATGATCATTTGAAAAAAAAAATTTTACCAAAGACTATAATAGTGTTTAATCAGGGATTACTGAGTATACGAGAGACAAACGATTATCTCCAAAAAACATACTTTACGTTCTTAGTAGACCCGTGATGCTTTTGTTTTACTCTATATTTTGTTATTGCGTACACGTTGTCTGATCTTTAATAAAGTCTCCGGCACATCTTCACTCGAGCCAGTGCATTTTTTAATTTTATATACCTTTCAACTTTTGAAAACAGTGACACTAAAACATCGAAACGTCATGCATTTTCGTTAGCTTGTTTAATAAGTCGATCTTTGATTAGAAGGAAAAAAGTTCTATCATGTCATCAGTATAAAAGTTGCCATTTATTAGCAACAGTATTAACAAGAATGGTAGCTTCATAACTATTGTGATCATTAACAATAAATGAATACATATTTATATATTTGTGTTCCCTGCACGTTGTGATTTACAGCAACAGTGTCTGACAGTTAAAATATATATATAAAAGGCTTAAAAAGTTGAAAGTTCTTTAAAAAGTTTAAAAAACCAAACGTTTTGGACAATATGTCATCATCAGGGCTATAAAGACTTTCAAATTAAGCGGCCAAACAAACCCTGATGATGAGCCTTTTATATATATTTCAACTTTTATTAGCGAACTCATGTCAAAAAGTGTCTGAGAGATTTTTATAGGCTCTTGTTCTGTACAAAGACTATAAAAGCTTGTATGTTGAGCGAGTCTAAAAAGTTCTCCTAAGTTTACAGACTTTTTGCAGATTATGTAGGGGATTTACAGCAGCAACAATGATAGGCAGATTTCAGGCGACGTGATGTTTACAAACAAACCCTTTCAGATCTAAACACCTTCGGGACCTTAAACAAGAGAACCTTTGTCTCAAACCACCAATTAAATAACAGTCGACTCATTAATAACAATAACAACATCAATAGGGAGTTAACGTAGCGAGGACGGCGAGGCCAATAACAACGGCTTCCAAAAACATATTTCTTCCTTTTACTTTTCGACCAGGTCTGGTTCGTTTTCCATCTCTTTTGTCCTCGTAACGCTTTGAGAACAGAAAAAGATTAGAGCTCCCTGCATAAAGATAAAAGAACATTGAGAAGATTTTCTGTTTATCGTTTCCGTAGTCGTAAGAACTTCAAAACCGAGCTTTTCACGTCATAATTTTGAAGAGGGCGGCGTGCAGGTGGCCAGCAGGGCGCATTCCAACGTGCAGCTTTTGTGTTTACTATTGTTTTCGGCCGCCGATGTCTGCGTCACTGTCCTCGTTTCGTAAACTCCCTAATAGGGACTTTAAGCCACGAGGACGACAACATTGACGACTACAGGCCCGTTTAAATGGATGCAACATGTTGGGACAACATCACGCAACAATGTTGGGCACAACATGTTGTGTGCGTTTGAACACCATATTGGGACATGTTGGGCAATGTCGGATGAAGTTTGATTTCTGTCAAACTTTTCATCCAACATCGGCCAACATTTTTCCTCGAGCATGCGCACTTGTGTATGTTTGCCGGTACCCAGTCTGACCGCGTACGGCACTGTGAGTGTTCGTGTAAACTAACCACTTTTGAACCGCCATTTTGTTAGAAGTCCGAATCATGGTCGAGTATTTGAAAGGAAATACATTTTTTCCATTGTAGGACATTCTTTTATCAGCTGATGTGGTAGAGTGTTCCGTAAGTAGTCATCATGTCTAGGATTACTTTGCTCAAACTGCATGTAACTTTATTCCAAGATGAAAGAGTTGTTTAGTGTTGTTTTTCGCTAGCAATTTAACATTGCGTAACTTGTACAGTTCTAGTGTAAAAAAGAATTAAGACATTAAAGTAAGATGAATATTCCAATTGTTTGGTTGTTTATTTATGCGTTGTTTGGAAATATTATTATTCTAGCCATACTGATCCTAAATCTTAATTAAGCAAGAATTTTTAATTTCTACTGACTGATTATGACAGCTTTTGACAGGAAAAACACTGGTAACAATCCAACATTTTAGATGATGTTGGCTCTGTTTGAACACTTGAGCTCCCAACACTTCCCAACATGTTATGTCCAACAATGTTGGGCGATGTTGCATCCGTTTAAACGAGCCTTACGACTTATAAAAAACGCAAATCTTACTTGCCCTCTTCGATCAGGTATGGCTATAGTTTGCTTTCTTTCTTGTCCGAGTTACACTTTGTAAACAGGAAAAGATGAGTGTCATTTTTAAAGAAGAATGAAGTTTGAAAAAATTTTATGTAGGCCGTTCTTGTAGTCGTTAATACTTCAAAACTAAGCTATTCACGTTGTAATTTTCTAGACGACGGCATGCAGGTGGCCAGCACGGTGCGTTCCAACGTGCAGCCATTGTATTTACTATTGTTCCCTGTCATCGTCGTCGTCGATGTTGCCGTCAATAATAACAACAATTGCAACAACAACAACAACAATACGAGCATCAGCAATAGCAACAACGTTAGCAAAAGCAATAGCAACAACAATAACAACAACAATAACAACAGTAAATATAGCAATTACTCGGCCAACAACAAACTATTAGGGATCTTAACCAACAAGAACGGCAACATCGACAACCATGGCAAGAGCAAAAACAAGAGCAACAGCAATAGCAACAGCAATAACAACAGCATTGGAAACAGCAATAACAACAGCATTGGAAACAGCAATAGCAGCAACAATAATAGCAACAATAACAGCAACAGCTGTAGCAACAACAGCAGTAACAGCCAAATCACTGAACAGCATTAGCAACAACAGCATCAATAGCGATGATAATTAATAACAACAGAGTTAGCAACATCAATGGCAACAACAATAGCAACAGCAATAGTATTTATTAAACCTTAGAAAATTCGGCAATCCGAAACATTATATTAGGGACTTTAAGCAACGCGGACGGCGAAAACGGCGTACAAAAACAAAATTCTTGTTTGTCCTTTTCGATGACGTATGGCTTGTTTGCTAATATTTTTTGTCTGAGTACGTTTTATAAACAGAAAATTAAAAGATTTTAAAGTTTCCTTCTCAAAAGCGAAACTAAGGTTAACCATTTTCCGTAGGTCGTTCTCGTGGTCGTAAGACTGAACTCCAAAACCGAGTTTTTCACGTTGTAATTTTGAAGACTACGACATGCAGGTGACCAGTATATGTCTTCTAACGTGCAGTTATTGTGTTCACTATAGTTCCCTTCCGTTGCTGTTCTCGTTGCTTAAAGTTTC
>JAOBRD020106798.1:0-26694 GCA_027575215.2 Hydrozoanthus sils | reverse complement strand
TGTATGCCTGGAGTTTGGTTCATTTTCAGGACCAAGATGTTGTTTTTCTCTCTAGGTTGTTCATGTTGTAAACTTTATTGTAACCAAATATTTAATAGCTCATTTTTCTAGCACAATTAAACCTTTCTTTACCTTTTTTTTTTATCAAAAAAAGATCTTTCCTTCACTAAACCACTGAAATAACAGAAGAGCCGAATGTAAACAATTTTTATGTTTAAAACTTTCAGTAGAATGTATCAAATTTGGAGCAGGGAGTAGTCTAGCCATGTCAGCAGCATAAAAAATATTTTCCAAAATGTTGTAAGTCCTGTACCATAGACCGTTCATTTTATTATGGTTTATCATCGCAAAATAGACAAAAAGCATGAAATTAACCTCATGGTCTCACAAACACTTTGAAGCTAGTTTAGTTGGAAATGTTTGTTTTGATAAAAAAATTTTTGCCACTTCCAAAGTGCAATTGCAATGAAGTTCGGATTCATTGAATGCTTTATCCAGTTAGAAAAGAATTTTTTTTTTCATCACTGACACTCTAACTAGGGACAGGTGAAACATTCTTCCAATTTGTTTGCACAAGGAATTGAAAGTGGCATCAAACTAACAAAAAAAATTGAAAGAAGCCTTTTTACTTAAATAATTAAACCTTAGTGAAGCAATAAGGTTTCATTCACAGCTAACATCACTGCTGATTTCTGATCAATTGGAAGAATGAAGGCAGAAACCTGGTAAACACTAAAACTAAAGCATTGTATTTTGAAAATTTACCTATACCTGCAATCTCCTCTATTTGTTGTTTCAACCAAAGTTTTGAGATAAAAGCATCTGTGATTTCTGCCTTTTTATCTGTGACTGGGATTTCATTTCGGTGAAAGTGGCAAGTACAGTGTCAGTCAAAACTTTGGATTCACAAAATGTTTCAAACATGATGGTGATGCAGAGAAAATAATATAACTCACTTTTGCAAAAAACCACTCATATTGCAGAATCATATGTCAATCTTTCACTGTTATGTTGGGAATCACAGATGGTTTCGCACATTATCGAATGTAGTCTTGTTCGCTTCTGTTCCCTTCCCCACAAACATTGATGGGTCAACGAATTAACAAGTTAAAACTGTTTTGCTGGGAGTGACCAATGGTCAAGAAAAAAATAACTTTGCCTAGTAGGAATTGTCATTTAATATGAGCTGAAATTTTAAAGCCAATGTCAATTCATATTATAAAAATAAAATATTAAAAGGCCCCAAAAGTACCAGGCACAAACAATCATAGTAGACAGTGGTTTGCGTCAGATGTCGGCGTCTTTCAAAAACCTTGATTTCTTGATATTTTTTGGTAAAAACTACTTTGAAATTAAATTTTTTGTACATTTTGGTTGCTTTGTATATCAAATGCATTCCATGATCTCTTTTTGATTGAAGGAAAACTCCACTAATGAAGAACAGTAGTATGTCAGAAGTATTTGAAGTATTTGAAGTATTTGTGAAGACGCATTACCTCTGTTGTTTTTGGAGCTATAAGAGTCTTTGTACGGGAATTTCTATTCACTTGTCAATATTTGATGCACTAAAAAAACTGTAAACTTGTGTTCTTACCGACATTAACTGTTGCTTAAATTGAAAATGCAAAACAATAACTGTTCATCATCAGGATGCCCAAACAAGAGGATATTAAACACTTTTATTGCTCTGCAAAACTCGATAGGTACAAGAAAAGTGCAAAGCAAAGTGAGAAGTAATCATTTCCTTTTATAATTGCAGGAGTTTGGGAAGAGCCCCTTATACCGAGTTTTTGTAGTCAGTTATGAGATGTTTCTTCGCTGTGTTGAAGACATAAAAAACACAAAGTTTGATTTGTTAATCTGTGACGAAGCTCATCGCCTAAAGAATAACTCCATCAAGACTACCACGGTATGCTGGCAGTGCTTAGCAGTTACTAACATGATAAACGTGTAGATTAGAATGTGTATGTGGCACAGTAGCCGAATGATTAGTGTGTTTGGTTTGTAATCCTAGGGTCGCAAGTTCGAGCCCCAGTCAGGCTACAGTACCTTTTTTGTGCCTTAAACTGCTGTTTTTCTGCATTACTAGTTATTAACTTGTGTTTTTCAGATGATATCAAGTTTGAAGACAAGGCGGAGGGTTCTTCTTACTGGGACACCAATTCAGGTAAGCTATACTACATTTGTCCATTGATTCTCAAGGCACATGTCTCACATCTTCCCTATTTCCCTATCATTCTTACTTTCAGAATGACTTGAAAGAGTTTCACTCCATTATTGAGCTTTGCAACCCAGGAGTGCTTGGTAAGTTGTTGAGTTATAAACTTTATGGAGCACTGAACATGCATGCGTCTCTTGGTAAATGAGATTCATGAAACACACAAACAATAATTACAGTTGGTCACATTCCCAGTTCTCAAACCCTTTACTTCTCTTCTTCGAAAAGTCATAAATTCCAGGCACCAAATCCATGGCACTTAAAGATAAACCTTAAAGAGCAGTCTCCATGTGGCAGAGTGAATAAGCTTTTATCTACCACTAACCAGTCTTTCAATTGAGTTTAATACCTAGTGTTTAAAAATAACACAGGAAGCATTTTTTGTAAAGGCCCTCTCCCTCTTCCCTCTTCCTACTGGGTGGTGTTAAAATCCTGAGGGTTTTAGTCCTTGTTCATTAATGGCGTTGGTGTAACTATCTTCTGGTCAGCCTTACTACCATAGGAGTACCTTTAAGTTATCTAACCGATTCTATATTAGCTTTAATCTACATGTAAAATGTGACTTCGTTTGAATAGCTGTAGTAATCCAGTATTGATTAATCTAGGTACGCAAGCTTCTTTCCGTCGATTATACGAAGATCCCATCATTCGTAGCCAGCAGCCAGAAGCTACAGCAGATGAAAAGCTTCTGGGCAAAACTCGGGCTGCTGAGGTACGACCTACTACTTTACACTCTACAAAACTTACAAACATGTAGCAAAAGTTCTTCCTTTGGTATTCCGTTGTTTTAGAGCTGAAACTTGGTTTTTCATCACTTCTTGGGAATCATATTTTTGGAGCATAAGGAAGAAGAGAGAACCTCATAAGAAGCCGTATTTAAACAAATTTTTTTGATTTGTAGAAAATCAAAATTATCTTTTATTCGTCTGGTTTTTGCTGAGCATGGCTTTCATTCACCACGAGCAATTTTTCATCCAGCTCGAATTTCAGCATCAATAGCCTTTGGCCTTTAGTTTTGTTGAAGGGTTACGCTGCATTTTTATATGTTTTTGAGTCCAGGGCCCGTATGTACAAAGCCTGGAGAAGCTTTCACTGGATAAATACTAATTGTTGTCACTAATAAATCCAAGATTGTTTGGCTCTTTGTTGATTTCTCTATCCCTGGTTGTTAAGTGAGTGGAAGACTCCTAAAGTAATGGGTAAAATGGTGGCGGCTTCCATGATGGTAAATATGGCAGCTTCCATGAGATTGACTAGTGCTTTCTTTACTCATTTTAACAGAATATCAACAAGCGGTTCGTTTTAGAAAGTTCATTTCTGGAATCATAAACTAAAGTGCAAAGAAAATACTTTTGGAGTGGAGCTTCCCTTTAACAGAAAAAGTGCCTAGTTTGAGATGGTGAAATTCTTCCCAACAAACACACTCTTCTTTATTCACAGCTGAACAGACTAACAAAACTGTTTTTCCTGCGGAGGACAGCAGACATTAATAACCGATATTTACTGCCCAAAGGTTTGTTATACACCAGTAGCTATAGTCTAAGATCAACGAATTACAAGTACTATGCTGTTTTGGCCTTGTTGGGGTTTCTCCAGAGATTGTGCACTTATATCATTTCAACAGTTCTGCCACTTGTCTCAGAGTATCTAAAATCAATTTGCCCCTCAGACGGTAAGAATTTCTCGTCTTTCTGGTCTTTTCAGTAGTAAGCAGAATTTTGGTCTCAAACAGACATTTTTCTTTCATTAAGTAATAACAGTTAGGTTATTTTTATAAGCTAGTCCACGTTCGGCTGTTATTTTGTGCAATTTGAACAAGTGATTCTAAAGCTGCTTATAGATTTTTTGTCCTTTGATTTTACACCTGATTACATCCTTCCTTTTTCTTGACCAAAAGAAGCAAAATAGAGTGCTTGTTCCCTTTTTAAAACATGGCTCTCTAGTAGGATGTGATTTTCGTGCCTAGACGTGCTGGCTGTATGACATATGACTCACTCCGAATTGACTGCAAGTAAACTCAGTTATTGTTACAATGGAACCCCTCCATACAACCCCTTTTTTCGTTCAGTCTATTGGGAAACCCCATTAACACAGCCTGCAAACACTTTTTGGAAACAAAAGTCAGGAAGCACAAATCAATCACAGCCAAGTTGAGAATCACACTTGTGACATCAATGCATGGAAACCATTTTCGAGTCAAACTTCGATTTTCTATGCCAAAAAAGGCATTGATTGGTCTTTTTTAAACTCATACTTTTTATTTTGTATTCTCCCAACAAATGCTTCAAATTTAAAAACAAAAAGATACATTTCATAGGCACTTCTAGAGGTTAACCAGATGCAAGAGCTACAGTTGTCGTGGTAGAAGAGTGTTGTCCCGTTTTTATTTTAATTATATTTAAGCTTAACAGCAAGTCTAAGTGTTTTACTTTAATATACTTAAATGTCTTTTATGTTTCTTTCTGTAGTTGAAACAGTGGTATTTTGTCGTCCTAGTGATCTCCAGTTATCACTTTATCGTCGCCTGTTAATGTCAAGAGTGATCCAATCTTGTGTGAATGGTTACACTACAAACCGGGCACCTCATCTGCTGTGTATTGCAGCACTGAAGAAGCTTTGTAACCATCCCTGTTTGATACACCCAGACATTCGTGACTCAGAAGAAGAACTGGACAGTTTGGATTCCGAGGTAAATGTCTCTTTAGAAATTGGGGTCTTTAAGTAACGAAGATGGTAAAATCAATAAGGACTGCTTATAAAAAACACCTTTTTAGTTTGCCCTTTTTGACCATGTCTGACTCTTTTGCCTTGTCTTATGTCTTAGTTACACTTTGTGAACAAAAAAATGTCAAATGTTCTTATTA
The DNA here is from genome assembly GCA_027575215.2 of Hydrozoanthus sils. Classification (NCBI taxonomy): domain Eukaryota; kingdom Metazoa; phylum Cnidaria; class Anthozoa; order Zoantharia; family Hydrozoanthidae; genus Hydrozoanthus; species Hydrozoanthus sils. The sequence continues at coordinate 21,612 of JAOBRD020106798.1, read as the reverse complement.
AAGACAAAAAATAACTCGTAAGAACTCCAAAGTTAAACTTTTCATGTTGTAATTCTTTCGAGATGACAGGTGACCAGCACAGGGCATTTCAGCATGTAGTTATTGTATTCACTATTGCTCCATGCCATCAGCGTCACCATTCCTGTTGCTTACATAATCCATTGTAGCTGATACCCATGTTTCCATTCTTTGATGTCGCTGATTTGCCAGAACCTGATTGCAAAGAATGCCCTAACTTTTTGAATCAAAGGTTTAACTGACTCGTTTCACCTTCAACTCTGTTGCCGATATTCATATGATTTTATTATTATTTTTTTATCAAGAGAGATATAGAGTTATCAAATCTCTCTGCCATTTTTATTCCTTGGTAATTTTTACTCTCTCAATCTTAGTATTGCTGTATTGATAATGGTCTTTCTTTGCGAACAGTAACATTCTTTCTTGTTCACTATACAGGACTCATTGTATGATGGAATTACATCACTTTATCCTTCTGGATACTCTTCAAACAATGTCACTAAGGAACATTCAGGAAAGCTAACTGTCCTCTGCCGCATGTTAACACGGATGTCTTCAGTAGGCGAGAGAGTTGTTCTTGTCTCCAACTACACACAGGTACTGCATCTGTGGTATGGATTTAATTTTACGAAAGCAGAAATAGGTGCAATTTACCAAAAAAACACCTGTTTGTCAGACTGAAAGAGTTCTTTTAGTGTATGTCGTTGCTTAGGTTAAAACATAGTTAGTGGAGAGAGCTAAGCTAAATTGTTTCTTGAGCCAAGCGCCCCATAAGGCCAGCACTATCCTCCAGTTTCCTTAGTGCAATGAGCTGATGAGACTCCCGCAGCACAGGACACCAATCCATTGCTGGTTATCCCCCAGCAGAAACTTGTACTTAGTTATACAGCTGAGCGACTGGAACAAGCCAAGTAAAATGTCTTGCTCAAGAACACAACACAGTGGTCTGACCGGGACTGGAACCCGTGACCCTACAATTTTGAGTTGGACATGCTAACTGCTCGGCCACTGTGCTGCTGACTTAGTAGAGAGAGGCTGGTTAGAAAAGTCTTCCCATACTAACTGGTTAAAGGTAGTGCTCAATGGTTCTTTTCACTGTTTGTTGCCAGACACTTGATGTGCTACAGAAGATGTGCGAGGCCAATGGGTACCAGTTTCTCAGGCTGGACGGATCAACACCAACTCAGAAACGACAAAGTCTTGTTGACAGATTCAACAGCAAAACCAGCCGAGACTGTAAGATAAATGTTGAATTATTACCTGGAACAAATGCATGTCTCAATCATTATGATCATCTTGAGAGAGCTCAACTCTGACATACTGTAACTCACCAATAGCAAGCGTAAGAAAAGCCAAGAAAGATTGTCTGGTTTGTATTTGGTTGGTTCATTCCCACTCTGTTACTATAGTTGTCTCGTTAACTCAGTGGTTAGAGCACCTGTCACGTGATCGGGGTGTTGTGGGTTCAATTACCGCTTGGGGCTGTTTGGGATTTTCTTTCTTGGTCTTTCTTAGTATATTGCAACATGTCAGAGTTGACCCCTCTGAAGATAATTATGTTTAGCTATATATTGTATATGTATCATGTTTGTAGATATAAAAAATGTTATCCTGATATATAGAGGTTTTTACATGGCCGCGTGGAGATACAAATTTTATCTTCGAGTGTTGAAAAAATATCTCAACTCATTTATGAGATATTTTCAACACGAGAAGAAAAAATACGTATCTCCAAGCGGCCATGTAATTTTCTTTTTATCACATACTTTAGTCAGATTCTCTCAATCAACGAAGTAAATTGACAAGTTGTTTCAACCGTAGGAAAAGTTTCATATCAATCACACGTGATGGTATGTAAATCGTGCGTCCTGATTGGCTGTTTTTGTTTTTGTGCTCACTCGTGAGATATTTTTTCAACACTCGAAGAAAAAAATTGTATCTTCACATGCACGGCCATTTAATATCCTCTGTACATTTTGTCTTCAAAATTGGCAATTTGTAGCTGGGAGTAGCTTCAGTATAATATACGTTTTAAAGCTTTTATGTTGGAGAGAGTAATTCATATTGTAATGTATTTCATCTTGTGTCATGTTAAGGCACTCAATGCATCCTTTTCGTTTCAGTTGTATTTCTTTTAAGCTCCAAAGCTGGAGGAGTTGGGTTGAACCTCATTGGTGCTTCGAGGTTGATACTGTTTGATATTGACTGGAACCCAGCCAATGATATTCAGGTAATCTGTAATTCGGTGCTCTTTAACTTCGAGACGAACACGTGTTTGTTTTGTATCCCTCAATTTCCTTTTTAGCTGTTTCCTGTTCTGATCTGCAGTGGTTATCATTTTATCCCACAAAGGCTAAGCACTCCTACAGTGTAGAACAGCATATTATCCTTGTTTGTGTGCTCAAATGAAGGCTAATGGTTATTGTCTGCTTTCTTGTATATCCTGAATCAGGCCATGGCACGTATATGGAGAGATGGCCAGAAGAAGAAAGTGCACATTTACCGATTGCTCACCACAGTAAGTTTGGTAGATGTGACCTCATAACCTTGAAAGTGTATATTAATCCCATAAGGTCTGAACAAAACAGGCTAATGATAAATTTAAAGAAAAGGACTATGTTTAATTTGAACATGTTCCACCTAATTCCATTGGCATCTTCAGTAAACGTACACTGACAAAGCAGTACTACACAATAGGCAGCTGTCTGCTCACTTCGAGTTACAAAGAAAAGTATCAGAATATGTGAGCGTTAATACTTAAGTTTAAAATGACATGATCAACTTGATAGTGTAAGAATTATAATGTGTAGTGCTCAGTGAGTTGAGCCAACAGATTGAATTAAGTAATGTTTCAAATAAATGGAGCATCACAGAACGTTTTGCCTCGCGTCACCATCAGTTTTTCTTTTTAACCCCTTATCATTATAAGAATACCTGAGATACCACACAGGGCATAAAAGAGAATTCCCCTTTTCTTTTGTGGTGATTTACACCGGAAGGTTAATAATATCCTTTTTGAAATGCCTTTTTGAAATTAGTTAGGGCTAATCAGAAATAGATGCTTTTAGTTGATGTTGTATAAGGTTATTCCATTACCTTAGCTTGGTACGACTATCGCTATTAACCAAGCCTGATGTATATTCACTTCCATGGGAGACTGCTCAACAGATGTCAGTGAAATGTTTTCGTTTCGACAGGGAACAATAGAAGAGAAAATCTACCAGCGTCAGATAACCAAACAGGGATTGAGTGTGGCTATAGCAGATGCTAAAGAGGCAAAAAAAGTCAAGTTTTCCTTGGCTGATTTAAAGGTGAGGTCAGTGCATGTGAAACAAAGCAAAGCGGTAAAACAACTTTCAATATGATATTATACACACACCCAAAAATTCCAAAAGTAGTCACCCACCCTGATAGTAACATTAATATTTTGCTCTCCTATTAAACCGCGAAAGTAGTGGCATTTTGAAATATTAATTTGTCAGCGAAGAATCAAAATATATTGCATAGTTTAATGTTAGTGATCGTGTATTTATAGCGTACCGCGTTTGTTTTGTTCATTTGGTTTCGTTACATTGTAGGAATATGAATAAATGCTTCATCTCACCTGACTCATTATTTGCTGCAACTTTTCAGGATTTGTTCACGATTCACGAAACTACCTGTTTGACTCATGACCTGCTGTTGTGTAACTGCATCTCGTCTCAGGTAAGTCAGAACATCACATTAACTGCTTTTTCAATGTTAGCTTGGATGAAAATTATTCCGCTCTCTGGCTTAAACGCTTATAACTCTCGAACAAGAACTAATAGCTTAAGAAAATATTATTCCACAAAGCAGAGATGAACAGTTAGTAAATAAACCTGTTGTGGAGCTAATGTGTTGCAGGATAATATCATTATTGACAAATTGCTTTGTTTTTGACGTTTTGACTCAAGGAGTCAGGGAGAACGGGCAATAGGACTCAATCTCTCTTTCGAGGTCTGCAACCCAGGGTCACGGTTTAACATTCTTATCCGAGAAGATGCCAAGGTCAAATCGTTTGCAGATGTTAGAGCAAGGGTAGCATTTTCTCCTCAGGGTGAAGGTCTGGCACCAACCAATTAAACCCAGGCTTCCCGCACAGCAGGCTGGTGCCGCCAACAGTTAACCGTTAGTTATAGACAAAGAAATGATTTCTTTAAATGAAGAACCATTCTAGAAAACACGAAGAGGACAACAAGATTTGGATTTTTGGTTTTAATGGTTAGGACAAAATTTTTTCTTTCAAAATCTGCTAGAAATCCATGACATTTATGTTCTTCAAAAAACCCTTAAGAATGAAAACAAAACTCAAATTTACATGAAGCACGCATGCTAGAAATAGAAAAAAAACTTAAATTTTGTCCTTTCTTGAAAAATTAATTGCATTTTATTCCTATCTTCAGGTAAATACTAAAACAACTGTCCCCCTCAGGGTCGGTGTCTAGCTCTAGATACATACCTTGACGCTCTGCTTCTCGGTATATATCCACCGCTATTCACCTCCCCTTCTGGGAATAGTTGTTAAATACACCATTAAATGCAAATACAATCCAGTTTTGTTACTGTATTTCTGTTTACTTATACAACTACTTCAATAATTGCAAAAATCTTTTTGAATGTGACACCATTTTAAATTTCCAGACGAAACTTTGGAATAGCTCTAAAATTAGTTATCTGAAGTGCAACTGTACTTAAATAGCGGTCGACATTCATTGCAGAGCAATGGTTTATATTAATACAAAGGAAGTTCGAGCTACTCAAGCTTACCAGTTTTACAAAAAGGAGTCCAGGTTCATTGGCCATTTAGATGGATTCTAACACTAACACTTTCAAGTGTCAAGGTGCTAAAGGTAGTCTTGTGTGGAAGGTTTTTTCAAGGACTTGGTACTCACATGGGAACTTTTTTTTCCTTCCAAATGAAACAGAATACAGGGGAAAATTGATTCGTTTTCAAATTAGCGTTTTCATTAACTCGAGTTTAAAATGAACTTTTTTGACGACTTTGGAAACTTGGACCTGAATATATAAAAAGTGGCAGGGATCGTCAAACATGCAATAACTTACCAGGGCTTGCCATATTAAGGATTCAGGATGTTCAGAAACGAAAGTTTACAGACCAGTTTATCCAAAACTCGCACCTAATGACTGTGGTCCTCCCCTTTCCAGGAAGGCAAAGAATAGGGGCGAACTTTTTGTCTTTTTTTAGGTCCTGTGCACATGAGTGTGAGGATAGCAAGGCATGGTAACCCGATTACCCATACAATCTCCCTTTGACCAGGCAACTCGGCTCGGGTACCACGCCTCTGATGTTCAATATGAAAAGGAGAGATTATATGAGCATTTGGATTAGCCCATCACCTTGTGATCCCCCGCCCTCGTGTAAACAGGACCTTACTTTGTCAGGAAGGAAGCAGCATAACTGCCACAGTCAATGATCATGATCCAACGAAAGGTGGCTTGTACAGATCTTGTCAGCTTGGAGTTTCCAAAACTGAAGAAAGTGCTTCCAAGGTTTGTTGTGAATGACAGTCCTTTACATATATTTACTCATTTCTTTAATTGAACTTAGGAACCAATTCAAATTTAAAATTAAAGGTTTCCTATTTGAAATTCTCGGAAATCAGTAAACTAAGCTTTATATTTCATGACAAGACCTTCAGAGATAGAAAAACTTGCGAATAATCAAACCTTTACATCTTTATCACGATAAAAAAGTTTCGCTTTGAATAAAAGTTTTAGTTATGAATTGATTTTATAACAAATTGTGTTTTGAAACGTGATATAAACCGCAACACACTAATTTACTTACGCAAGTTTTTACTTACTGTAGCCCTTAGTGGGGGCAAAAATTTTAAATTTGTTGAATTATTGAGACAAATGTGGTCGAGCAATGCTAGTTTGCCCCCCAAAAGGACTGAAACAATTAAAATTTGCGTTAGTGAAATGGTGTGTAGCCTGGGTACCGTTTCCTATCATGACTTGATAACCAACACAAAATGTTATTTGCAGAAAAACCTGTCCATTGCAGAGTTGATGGAATGGCAGCATTTCTGTGCACCTATTGAAGATTCGGAACTGGAAGTAAGTGTACTTGCAATCTCGTTCCCAGAGTATACGTTCCTTATGGCCAGCACCTCTTGGTAGGCTCTGGGAATAAGATTGCTATACTGCCTAACTAACTATCAATGAAGCACACTAGTTTAAGCTTTTGAAGGGCAGTAAAAACTAAATTAAGCTTTAACTAGAACCTTAATCACAATAGCTGTAGTCAAATAAGTTAATCTGCGCTTGGTTTATATCTTTGTTTGTTTCGATGGGCACGCAAGTAGAATACTGTTGTATTACTAGAAGCGAAAATTCGTAGCTTCAAGCCATCGTGTCTATCTTCTGCGTACGTGGTCAATTTTAGTTTATTAATTCAAGAGTTTATTTTTACTAACAGCTGTTTATGCAGTTGTTAACTTTCACTGAAATGTTTGTTAAGGGTTTTGTTCAACTCTTTTGTCAAGAGAACTGATTCCAAATTGTACCTACTGTTTGACAGGATGAGGTTTTGAAGGCGAGTGCGGCTTCTGATGTCTCTTTCGTGTTCCACAGTGAGACTGGCTGGACATAATGACCGCAACACGACAAGCAGTGCCTGACATGTTCCCTCCTTATTAATATTTAATATTTTTTGTTTAATCAATGTTTTGTTAAAAGAAAATAGTTGTTGTTAAAGTCGTGTATGAGTCGATTGTCGGCTCGTTTTTATTGCTTTTTTATGGCCTTCTGATCACACGAAAGTCGATATGATCAGAACCTTAACACCAGTAAACATTATCATAAAGAACGGCAGTCTGCAAAAGAACCCTTTCCACCATCTATTTCTAGTTAAGACATGCTATTCTTGAGTATGAGGCCCATCTTGCGTGTTCTGAACTATTACAAGGACGAGTTGTGTACAACGCTGATTGGTTACTGTCTGTGCATGTCGCAAGGTTCCGATTGGTTAGTGTACATAAGATGGGCAACAAGCTTTGGTTTGCTCCCAAGTTTCTTGAAACTTTTGGACGATTTCTGCAAAAATGCAAGCTCTCTTAAATTCTATTAAAGCATATTCTTGCTTAGATTAATTTCAGTCTTCTAACAAAGTTAACACTGTACGTGACATCGTATTTAAGATAATATAAAATTATACAACGGATAAAGCTAAGATATATACAGGTAAAATATAAAATCGTAGTCCTCGAATTCAAAGTGTTCAACGTGAAGGAGCGTGATATACTTATGATCACAACAACAAAAAAATAAACTAAACTTTGAGCATAACGTTGTTTCGAAAGGAAACAAGTTCCTCTCTCGTCACATGCTAATGCGTATTGGGGTGCGATAACTATCGTACTTATAAGCTCGCATCCCACTACACATCGGAAACGACGTTGTTATGCTCAAAGTTTAGTTTCTTTCTTTTTGTTGTGGTCATAAGTACAGCTAAAATAATATTATATTCACTTTCAGTAAACATAGTCTTTTCCCTTGTGCATTTCAAGAAGATTATAGTGTTTTTAATGTGTATATGTTACCTTATAAACAATAAAAATATAATTAACAACTTCGATATTTTTGTGTTAACGAGTGTTTGCAGGACACAAACCTTGAAGGGTCTAAGGGCCATGCTTTGCATATTATCCTCTAACTGACTGTCGACGCACCTAAAATGACAGCATCTGGAAGAAATGGTTACAAGTTTAAGAAATTCATTAAGATTTTAATTCATACAAAACAGTTACTGTTCTTCAGCAGGATGCCCAAACTGTGTGCAATTTCGCAATTGATTTCGGTGCCATTAAATCCTGCACCAATTGTAGAACAATTTAGGAGGAGCCACCCACTAAGTGAGCACAGTAACTGAACAACTATTAGTAAAAGTAAGGAAAGACTCCTGTTAAGGCAGCAAACTCCGGAACCCCACCCAAAACCGAAAAGAGACCTCTTCTTTTTCAAAAGATAGGCCAAAAATTTCTTCCGTAGAAAGTAAGGCTGTTATCTGCGATACTATTTCGGATAGTCTAAAAAGGAATTATGTCAGCCATATTCCAGTGTCAACGCCTTAACGGGGGGTTTTCATGAATCAGTTTGTCACTTACCCTCCCTCCTCCTCTCCCATAGCCACAATCCTCACCCCTCTTCCCACGCTCACAGACCTGTCTTTCAAGTTTGAAGCATGTGATCGTATTACTACCATTAAAATTTTTGGTTTACTATTGTTGAAAGTTTACATTTGTGGTTGATGGTAATTACAGATACTTTCCAACAAGCAGTCCGCCTGCGAGCTATTACCATGGCAAAAGAAACGGCATAGCCTGTTGTGACAACGATAATAGTATGAAATGAATCTACTGTTTATTACCTCGGATAAAAAAAAAAACATGACTCCAACAAAAAAAACCAATACGATTCACAATCTAGAGAAGAAGCTACAACAGAAACCTATAAGTGACTCGGTTTGCGGAACTTTTTATAAAAAGACAGCTCTTACAACACAAAGAAGAGGACTTTCACTGAAAGAGTGATGCGCGGAACCTTCAAGTTCCTACCACGTTTTTCAAGTTTTTGTGAAGCTTATTGTTTTTTCAAGGGTTTTAGATTACCCTAATGTCAAATAAAATTTAGGTAGAATTTGAAACGCGAAAACATTAAATCTTTCGTTTAGCTTAATAATATTTCAAGAAATACGTACGCTTCCTAAATTCTTGCTTTTAATACAAATCATTAGTTTGATAAAATGAGACGACCAGAAGCCCCATCGGTGCATGCTTCGAAGAAACCCAAGTTTTCGCCTCCTTTTCTCCACCGAAGCAGCGCACTGACTTTTTGTGTTCTGTACAACAAAATCTAGAACATGTTAATTCTGCCTTTCTGAATTAAAATTGGTAGTTCAAATTCTTCGAATTCTTCGAATTTTTGCTTTAAAATGTCTCCACGGATGTCTTGTAGAAAATCCCATACAAATCCTTTACGTTCACCGCCATATGTATAGAAATTCGTATCTTGAGCTTGGGCCGCCTGTGAATAAAACAGCGGGAAAAGACCGACGCGTCCCGTCATTTTTCTGAAAGTTACGACAGCATTTACGGCTTTCTCTACATTATTGCTTTTGAATCCTATTTTCTTCCGTCAAATCTGGCCACCTGCCCTACAATTATGTCAAGGTATTTCAGTTTTATTCGTTTAAGTCTTTATTGTAGTTACTACTACTACTATTAGTATTATTTTGCAAAGTAGTTGTTTTAACGCTTAAAAGCGCTTTGCACCAATGTTTTTACAATGTCACCGTAACAAGATGTTTTTGCATTTTACCAACTTTTTCATCTCTCTTATTGCAATATCATTACAGCTTTTTCAATATATTTTTTTGAAATTGCTTTTGCAATTTATAAAATAAATAATTTTACAAGTATTCGTGCTGTTTTTCCTATTTTGCGAACCGCGGACGACACAACAGCTTTGTGCATCATATTTTCGGTTTTTTCCTTACTCCGTTATTCTAGGCTGAGTTGGTATTTAAACAGCGTTTCGAGTTTTTCCTTTTCAATTTCATTCACGTTTTCGTCTCTTGACATGCTTTAATGTTTGTTTGTTTTTGCTTTTATTTTTTTCTGCAGTTTTTAACTGCTTTTTGTACATAGTTAAAGCCACTAGATAGGCATTACTGGTATTCAGCTTATTTTCATATGTTTTTATATATTATTTTTATTTCCATAGACTCCGTTTAAATGTAGTTACCCACTATTATACACTATTAACCTTACCCACCATACCATAACTTTTTATTTTTCCTAATCGTTTTTTCTGTTCCAAACCTTCATGATTTTAGTTCGTTTCCTTACAAACCCTTCATTTAAAACTTATCCATTAGTTTAATTTTTCCTTATCTTATACCCGATACAGGAAGGTCAGGCAAAGGATTGGTACCAATCTAGAAACCTTCCTCTCCAGATGTGCTTTGCCTCTGACAATTCACATCATATAGGGAGCTTGGTATTGTCGCATCCGTTCCACAACTGCGGTTTTCTTACTCATTTGTCTGGTTATTCGTCTCCAGTATAAAGAAGAGCACAAGACATATTTTGTGTCTAGACAGAGTTGCCTACAAAATAATTAGTCTTGAAAGAGAAACTATGACAGGTAGTTCACCTAGACTTAAGTCTTGTGCTCGTCTTTATACTTGTGATGAATAACCAGATGAACTAACAATCGGTTGCCCTCGTTCATCTGTTTGTCTTGTTATTTGTCTTGCCCTTATACTGAGCTGGGCATACCATGAGAGACGAATTGTCTGTCTTAACGAATAATGCATCCTCCAGTATCAAAACTGCAAATTCACATATAACAATAATGTTATCAGTGTTATTATTTTTATTACCAATATTATCAAATTTTCGTTAATATTATTTTTATAATTATTATTCTGATATCTGTGGTTTTACTTGACTGCATGTATATATATTGCTACACATGTAATCAGTTGCTTTTTAAAAGCAGTTTTGCTACTTTAATTATGAAAATCTTCAAGAAGAACTCAATTGTAAGCAGTGTTGGGAACTACAAAATGCTGAATTCGCCAAAGTAGTGAAACAGTTATATTCAGAAGATGAGACAAACCCAAAAGCAGCATTCTTTTGGAAGATGACATACCAGAGTTGTACTTTGAGACTTTTTTAAATCTGGCCACATCAAGTGAAGCCAAACTTCTGATATTGAGTCATTAATCAAAATTAAGTAAATTTTAAAATTATCAGACATTTTTAAAATTTGGAAGTTAAATTTTTTTATTAACTTTTCGGACCTGTTCTTTTGTCTGAAAATTTAAAGATCCAAATATTTTCATAATTAAAGTATTATTTAAATACATCAATGACAATAGTCTTGTAGAGGTACGTATATGTTTATAAATATATGGTACTCGTGTGAGGTGAATTTCATAGAGCCAAGCTTATCAATGGTAAGACTTTGTAATGAACTCGGCCAGATTTTTGGACAGGATTTCAAATAAGTCACTCAGTATACTGGGTCTCCAGTGGTAATCCTGTGTTTTTAAATGGCGGCTTTGCAACTCCAAGTTTCCATTGTCATGTACAATTTCTTTTTCAAAAAGAGTTAGTTCAGCCAAGGTTTTTTTTTTCAGAGTATACGTATGTACTAGTATCTACAGGTGGTATCTGCGGCAGTATCCATGGTATCCACTTTTCTGCAATGTCACTCTCAGGTGAATAGTAGAAAAATAGATAATTCTAGGCTCAAGTTACTTAATAATTTAACTATTAGACTATGTGCTGGAGTTTCCTATGAGTCAATTGGCAATGAGGCATGATACAACAAGTTGGCTATTAAACTTATAGAAATCGACAAAGATTTTTCAAATTGGAAGTATCTGCATGTTTTGATCAGCGTGATCATCTTCAGAGAGGTCAACTATGACATGCTGTAATGAACCAAAGGCAAGTGTAAGAGAAAACCGAGAAAGAAAAAGCCCAAGTGCACCGAGTGGGAATCAAAGCCATGACACCCAAATCACATTGCAGGAGCTCTAACCACCGAGCTACCGATCGAGGCATCTACAGTGGCAGAGAGAGAATGAGGTTTCATTTTTCCTGAATCACTAGCAACTGAAACACTTTACCTTGCAAATGAACCAAAATGGGTTTATTTATATCAAAACAATAATTATTTTAATAATTAAAATTAAATTAAAACTGGCCTCAATTAAAATTGGTCTCAGAGGAAGCTGTTACAGAGTATGTTTTGCCAAACCAGGGCCTATTGCCATGTCGCGAAAACTGAAATTTGGGCACTTTTTGTGGCGTTGTAAAAAATGTTTGCAAATTGTATAGAAATAAGTTGTATATCAGTTTGTTTATAATTATCAGTATAACTTAACAAAAAGCCACGGTTTTTCTTTCAAAGAGGTTAAAAGTGATAAATCCAGCATTTTATGACCCCCTCAAAACACCCATGAGCAAGTGTGGAAAATTAGCTTGATTTGGATGCACATTATTCAGTATATTTTTGTTGAAAGACATGGTCAGCAAATGAGGGTGTATTGTTTTTTATTTACAGCAAATGAAGCTAAGGATGATGACTCATCAAACTATTACAGTGTTGTGTGGTAAGCTGCAGTGATTTCCATAAATTTTAAATTTCAACAGTCAACTTGGCAGCAATACTCAATATGATAAGTCAAGGCCTGATAGATTACTCAGAGTAATTAATGTTGATCTGCATATATCTTTGTTTGTTTTGAAGAGCATGCAAGTAGAAGACTGTATATCACTAGAAGCTAAAATTCATAATTTCAAGCCATCACACCTATCCTCTGTACATTATCCTTGTTTTAAGAGTTTCTTTTTATTAACAGCTGTTTATGCAGTCGTTGACATGAAGAAACTAAAGAACATTTCACTTAATTTTTTGTCAAGAGAAGTGATTCCAAATTGTATCTTCAGTTTAACAGAATGAGATTTTGTGGAGGCGAGTGTGGCCTCTGATGTCTCTTTTGTGTTCCATAGTGAGACTGGCTGGACATAGTGACTGTAATACAACAAGTTGTGCCTGGCATATTCCAGCCTGTGTAGTGGTCCATGTTCGGGAGGGTCTTGGATGGAGGGACGAGCTAGTCCCCACCCAAAAGAGCTGCTTTGCAGACTTGGATATTCCCTCCTGTTCAATTTTTTTTTTTATTAATTCTAAATCTTTATTATTAATTCATCAATGTTTATTAAAAGAAACTACTTGTTGATAAGTCTTCTTCACCAGGACAAGTTGTGTACAACGCTGATTGGTTACTGCATTGTCTGTGGATGTTGCAAGGTTCTGATTGGTTAGCGTAAATACGACGGGCAACAAGCTTTGGTTTGCTCCCAGGCTTCTTGAAATTTTTGGACGATTTCTGCAACAAGTAAAAAGGCAAGTTCTTTTAAATTCTATCAAAGCATATTCTTGTTTAGATTAATTTCAGTTTTTTAATAAAGTTAACACTGTTGAATTGATGTTTCGATGTCGACTTGACATTGTTATCAAGATAATACAAGATACAATGAATAAAGCTAAAATGTGTACAGGTACGGTAATATGTACTCACTTTTAGTTAGCATAGTATTAAAGAATTAACAATATCATGGCAATTTTATTTTGTATAAAATTATATTAACTTACAAAAATACAAACAACAATTTAGATGCTTTTGGGTTAATGAGTGTTGAGGTTGTTACCTTCACGAAGAGGTCCAAGCACCATGCTTTGCATATTATCCTTTAACTGACTAATTGTCGATGCACCTAAAATGACAGCATCTGGAAGAAATGGTTACAGGTTTTTGTAATTAATTCAGAATTAAATTCATACAGACAAACTGTTTATGTTGCTGAAATAGAAAATATAAGCAGTTACTGTTCATCAGCAGGATTCCCAAACTGTTTGCAATTCCACAATTATTGTTGGCTTTGGCTCCATATAAATCCTGTACCAATTGTAGAACAGTTTAGGAGGAGCCACCTACTAAGTGAGCACAGTAACTGAACAACTATTAGTAAACTAAGGAAAGACTCCTGTTAAGGCAGCAAACTCTGACAACCCCATCCCCCCTCCTAAAACTGAATTGAGACCCCTTAACCCTTTTCTCCCATAGAGAATGTGGCTCTTATCTGAATTGCCATTTCAGATGGTCTAAAAAGTTTGTTCTGATTTTTCAAAATTTAAAGAGTTTGCCAGACATACTTGAAGGGTTTGAAAAAGTACTACTTAACAAAGGAACATTTCTGGGAGTTAGGTTGGCTGAGTGGCCATTAGTGCTTGTACCTCACACCTCCGATAGAATCATAGACTCTGCATGTTGGCTGAGATTTATCAATCTCAATTTGACTGCAACAGCTTTCCTATGGGAACCGGTTTTACTCCCCCAATAAAATCACGCCCACCCCATTCAATTTGGCTGTGGAGCTCTGCTCCGAGGTTGTGCATGGGCCTACCCTGCGAGCAGAGACTCCTTTTACCTCTTCAGCAACAAGAGAGGTAAAAGGAGGCTCTGCTTGTAGGATAGCATGGGCCGTATAGCCGGAGCAATTGTGTCTATCACCCTCGTCAGTGTGTAACAAGTGTATCTTTACATGCTTCAGTTGAACCTCGTGGAGCTGAGTCCTTCAAATTTCAGTTTTTGACTGCAAGTAAGGGCAATTAGCTCACTTGATTTTATATTACTACAGTACAGTAAGTATATATAGAATACCTTGAAGAATCGAAGCTTACCGTCATGCTCAGCAGACAGCATTGAGTGATGACTTAGCCAACGAAAAGACGCCTCTCGTAACGAGACCTCGAAGCCATAGACTTGATCTAGAGATTCCTTCAGACCATCAACAGCGTCGAAAAAAGGTTTTTTCCAAAAGCGGTTTTTATACCTGTTTGAAGAAAGCAGGTGGACTGGCCTCACACACCAAACTACTGACAATATGGAAATTGGTTTGTAACAGTTTTGAAAATGATAGGCCCCTCCAACAACTGGCGCACTTCGCTTAAAAAAAGGAAATTTTCCAAAGTACTTGGTTACATACATGGAGATCTTTGAAGGGCGAGGTTTTGCCGAGACCACAAATTCTAAAAGCTAAATCCTCTCTTGAGCCAAGGCATTCATTAGGCCAGTGCTTAACCCCTTTGACCCCCCTGGACAGACACAAACCTACTGCAAGTTAGCTCCCAACAGAAGCTGGTACTCATTTATAGAAAGTGTTTGACCCCCCTGGACAGGACACTAATCCATTGCAAGTTAGCCCCCAGCAGAAGCTGGTACTCAAACATCTGAGATTGGAACAAGTTGGGTAAAATGTCTTGCTTAAGGACACAACACAGTGGCCTGACCTGGGCTCCAACTTGCGAGTCACCCTATAGCTATCAGTACAAGTCAAACATGCTAACTGCTCAGCCACTGGGCTGCCAACTTGCATTTAATTTGGTTCAATTCTAGTTCTCTTTTAATTAGCATTTTTCGCAAAGTTAGAACAAAATTGTTTTTGTTATGTAATATCCTCCTTCGATTAGTTAATTTCTTGACCAGATTTTCACCCACCCACTATGTGGAAATGAATTGGAATGAAACTTACATTTGTGCTCCACCCCATTTACCAAGAAATCTGCCATCGGCTCGGCCATGATCTTTGTCTTCAAAACGGTACTTTCCAACCAGCAGTCCACCTGCGAGCTATCACCAAGGCAAAAGGAACATCAGCCTAGCTTGTTGTGACAATAATAATAAGTCATTGAAAATGATTCCATTGTTTATTTCATTGGATAAAAAAACACCTCAATTAAACAAAAAAAAATATGACTGACAATCTAAAGAAGAAGAAGCTATGACTTTTATAATTTAAAGACAGAGCTCTTTTCAACATGTGCTTACAGCACAAAGAGAAAGACTCAATGAAAGCCATGGAAAAGCATGTGACACAACTTACAGGATTGTAGGCGTAAAAGCGTATGCGTAGTCTTCTAATGCATGGAAACAGTTCTTTCTCAATCTCTCTGTCATTCAAAAACAAAAAGATTCACATTTTACAATGGTATACCATATTAGTGTAACCAAATCTCAGAATTGTTCCGTGTAAAACATTTCATTTACAATTAATTATTCAGTTCTTCTTAAAATTCTTATTTCATACCTAAGGTGGTGCTTACTTGATCTAAAAACATTTTGGATCAACATGATCCTCTTCAAAGAGATCAAACTCTACAGACTCGCTGTAATATGCAGCAGTAATACATGCCGCTGAATGATATATGGCAGGTTGGGCTTTTCTTTCTTGGCTTCCCTTACATTTGCTTTTGGAATATTACAGCATGTCAAAGTTTAAAACCTCTGTGAAGATAATCATTTTGAACCCTTTTCCCGACATTTAATTTTCATACACTTTTCACAAATTTTTCTCCTTCAGAATATTTAAATTAGAATTTCATTCTTACTTGCAAGATCAGAATGGTTTTAAGGTTACGACATTCCCTGCCACTAGAAAGCCCTTCCTAACCAAAGTGGGCTTGTTTTGGATGTTTTTATAAAAATCATATGAGCAATGTTTTGTTCCAATTCTAATGATGTCATGTCTGCCAGCCTAAGTAAGTGTTTGTATTGGAGTACATGTCCTCCCAGGAAAGAGCATGAAAGTTTTACTCTATTTTGGTCCAAATTTTTTTTGCAAGTGACATAAATTGATGCCTACCCTAAT
This sequence comes from Hydrozoanthus sils, assembly GCA_027575215.2. Taxonomy (NCBI): domain Eukaryota; kingdom Metazoa; phylum Cnidaria; class Anthozoa; order Zoantharia; family Hydrozoanthidae; genus Hydrozoanthus; species Hydrozoanthus sils. Next base: position 5,320 of record JAOBRD020106798.1, on the reverse strand, counting down.
CTTTAGCCGAAGAACACGATTTCTTAAGGTATAAAAAATTGACTTCAATTTTGCAGTATATGTGATTTGTGATTTCTAATGAAAGATCAAACTGCCTGCCTATTACCTTGTAACAGCATTGTACATGCCTTGATACACTGTAGGAAGGACATAACCATTCTCTTTACATATGTAGTAAATTTCGGCCTGTGAATGAAAGGGAAACATGAAAAGTTTGATCAGGCTTTGCTCACACAGTTCTGACAAGTATTCAGTGCCAAAAAACCCTCCACACATTACTGTTTTACTTGTTTAAGTACACTTCAATAAATCTGATACAAATGAGTATAAGAGTAGGTTTACCTACCACTTGCCATGCAGCATAATTGGACAATCCAAGTTCTTTAAATTTACCATCTGAAAATGAAGTAAAAGTCTGAGTTACCATTGGGAACTGCATTCTTGTCCCAAGATTTGTACATTCTTGCTGGCATGTAAAAGTTCTGAGAGACTAATAAAACTTAAAACTATATAGCAACAAAACACGAAGAACTGATGTTTGACCTACTGTGTGGAAATAGATGAACACACAATCTATGCCAGAATCTAATTAATTAATGTTTGGAGGCTCAAAAAATATAAAAAGTTTTTTGTGGCCCAACTTCTCCTCATGATTAGACATTCAGATTGTAAAATGGGATCTGGTGTATTCTGCAGAAAATCTTTTGAACTTGGACTCATGGATAAGATTTTTTTTTCACAACTCAAGAAAGCCAAAGGAAATGGCTTAGGCTATGGACATTAACCTTGTATGGTTAGTCATGAGGTTCTCTATATTTCGAGTTTTGATTTTCAACTAACATGCACCAATAAACCACATTCAAATATGTTAAAAATGTCATTGATGATCATTACTTTACCAAAACTTAAACTTCTCTAACTGGAAACATACAGTAATAAGTAACTGTACACAAGTAATTACCATGCAAAAAGAAATTTTGCAGAAAGCTGTTTTTGTGGTTTTCATGGGTTTTTGGCTAAAAAAAATTCCCGTAGAAAGAAATTCCTGCAAAAAATATTTCCACAAAAAATAACTCCAATTAAATAAAGCACTTTTTCTGCTTTTTCAATTTTGACTTACACCTGGATTTGCTCTGTGTAATGGAGCTACAGCCTACTACTAAAGTTATCACTGAGATAATTGTATTTTAGAGTATTATATGACATGTTGCCAAAGCTTTTTCAGTTGTATCGACAATATTTATTGATAGCAGAAGAAAATGTATCATTACTGCACAAAAAGTCTTACTTAACAACTAGTTTTCAGCACAAAGCTTGATTTCTTAGTTGCAGCATCTGTCACTTTCAGACATATTTCAATAAACTTGTGCAGCAATAAGTTTCCAAGTTTCTTCTAACAGTGTTAAACAATAAAAAAAGTATTTAATTGGTGGTGATGGGCAGAATTTCTTTCTCCAAGATTGTCAAACCCCAAACCTAAGTTCCCATCAGAACTTTTGGGTTATCGCAATTCGGAAAACTTTCTTCCTGAGAAACAGAATTTGTCCAATCGCAAAAATAAATTTCTGCCAATAGGCCTCATCTTCTTGCACGGCATATGTTATCCCTTCTTTTTAAGGAATATTTCCCACCAGAATGAAGCTTGTGTATCGCCTTCAGGGTTTCCTCGATTGGGGTTTCATGATCTGGTGAATGTAGATAAACAATGTCGACACTTGACCTCTTCAACCTCTCCAGGGATTTGTCAAACTGTTCAATTGTTCCTTTGTACGTCAATCCTATCAAAGCAAAACAAAATTAATCTAATACATTGTTTAGGCATGTGGGTTAGCTGCAAATCCTAATTTAACCCCTCTGATAATAGAAACTAACTGTTAATAATTTTGACAAGAGAAACATTTTGTATTACCTCAAAATGTTAGTTTCTTTTTCATTTCATTGTAGGACCTATCACTATGTTCTGTTGCTTAGGATTTGGAACAAACTTGTCACATGTTGTACAAAGCCTAGGAACAGGCAGTTTGCACATTCAACAAAGACTGGTAACAAGCACATCACATGTTTAACTAATATTAGGGAGTAAAACAGTATCACTTGTGTTTCTTATATACACTAATATAAAACACTATGATGTATGAGAAAAGCATTGAGAGAAAACAAGGCAATACTTCACTTACTACCACTGGTTCCTACTGGATTCACCTTGGTAGCGAGTACAGTCTTCTGGTTTTGAGTCTTTAAAATGTCCATCTTTCCTAAGAATTTTTCTGATTTACCACCTGTATAGCTGGTTGAGAATTACTTTACTATTTAAAAATTAAATCTAGGCAACAAATGTTCAAATGTATATTCACCATGAAAAAGAAGCAATTAAATAGTATGACTGACTTTACTGAGCCCTAGTACTCAGAAGGACAAATTATCTGAGTTGAACAAAAAGTTTAGTTGCAAGTTCATTAAAACAATCAAAACTGGTTGAAATCAGATTTGACACAGACTCCCAGCAGAACAGGTACTCATTTATACAGCTGAGTCAACTGGAACAAGTTGGGTAAAGTGTCTTGCTCAAGGACACAACACATTGGTCTGAGCAGGGCTCCAACTCATGGCCCAAGTATTATAAGTCAAATATTCTAACTGCTGGGCCACTGCACCACCAACTACACCTGCACTTACTAAAATAGTTTTGGATAACACTTAAGAAAGGTATACATACACATAAGCTGTATCAAGTTCATGATTGCCACTGTCCAGAAACACCTTCACCATTTCAAGACTCTGAAATTTTCAAAATAAAAGTAATTACAAAAGTTACTATTTGAAAAACAACTATTATACGAGATGGCTTCAAGACTTTTCCACTTTTCAGACTACGTATAGCCCTTTCAAAAACTTCACCCTTCAATTGTTATAGTTGCTTATAATACCACAAAATTAAAGGTTCCTTAGATAATTAATTACTTGTAAACCTTTTCTTGCTAACCTCTTCAAAACCTGGTTGTCGCCCAAACTCCATGCAGCCAAGAACTGGTCTCACACCATGTAAACTGCTTCCACTCATGTTTACTATTATCAAAAAGAGCACTTATATTAGAATATGGCAGACTTCAACCAAAACAATCATATAGTTTACACTTTACGTGCTATTCTTGGTCTATACATTGAAATACCTTGGGCAAATATTTTGCCTGGGCAGACCTCGCACTTGGTTATTAAGATATATATTAATATGGTTATACGATTATTAGAAACAGTAGTCGTGCTAACAACTACTACCAGACATGTTTAGTCTGTAAAATATTTAAATTCAAATATTTTTTCTTACTGTAAACTTTGTTACTAATACCTGTTGAGAAGTGCTGGCCTTTTATTGAGAAATTCCTGCACTTTGTGGTCTTAAAGCAATTCACTTGGACTCTGAAAACTTGCTTTACCACAGAAACAAGACAGCTTCTCATGGCTACCAACTGCAATGTTCAACAATTATCATTACACCGATCTCACTATTGAGGCTTTGCATGGTCACATGACCCAGAAACAATTTTTAGAATATTTGACATTTTGACACTGTTACAGTATTTTTTTAAGGAACTACTGTCAATATCTCATTTTTAGCAACTGCATGCTGGAAACAATTTTTGCAGGGATTTGATGAGATATAAAAAATCAGTCCTGCTAATTTGCATATTTAGGATTTTGGTTCATATTTTGCAAGATATTAGCAAATTTCATGGTTTTATTTAAGAAGACATCTTATATTAAAGGGTTTATCAGAAAAGAGACCTCAAAACAAGTTGTTAGCTTTGCACTCATTCCAAAATCTAGTAAGCTTTTAAGGGCGGCCATGACAGTTGGCAGCCTCCTTCCCACTGTCATGGCCGCCTCTTACTTCATCTTAAAATATCTTGTAAAAAATGAAATTTTTAAGTCCTTTAAACATAGACACTCAAAATTCATATTAAATTGAGCAACTTTCTTGATTCAGACCATCACATTCTAATTTTCCCAGAAGATTATGGAAGCAAAATCAAATTATGCAAATTAGATCTAAAGTTTTTTACATATCTCATCAAATCCAAGTGAAAATTAATTTGAGCATGTAGTTGCCTAAAACGAGGTATTGGCAGCATTATCTTAGTATATGTAATCGCATGGGGCCGAGTAAAATTAAGGATTAATTTCATGAGTGTCTTCAACTTTTTCCAAAATTGCCCGAATCACAAAGTGACTCGGGCAATTTGGAAAAAATTGAAAACACAAGTGATATTAATCCAAACTTTATGAGGAAGCTTGCGATTACATGTTTATGACATTGAGGGCAAAATTCTTCATTCTCCGCAGTTTCTCAAGAGAAAGCATTGAAAAACTTAACTCAATTATCTCAAGTTTCTTCGAAAGACAAACCTGTAATAAAACCTTTACAAGCTCTGAAATCATATGAAAATCTTTGGACAAGGTTTAAAATTGTTTCTAAGGCATTTTTAAATCTTTGGAGGTATTTGGAAACGTTTGGAAATCTTCGTAAACCTTCGGAAAATGTTTCTAAGGCATTTTTGAGACTTTTCTAGAAGTATACCAGCGACCAATCAGCGTTCAGTAATTTTGCACTGAATTAAGAAAAAATGCCCCCACTGTTATCCTATCAGCTCAAAGTAATTTTGCCCTCTATGTTATAAAAAGAAATAATAATGAATATCCATAGAAGTGTGAAAACTCCAAATCTTTTACAAAGTGTTTCAGAGTCACATGACCATGCAAAGCCTCTATAAAAAGGAAATAAACTATTAGTAACTATATTTTCATGAAATATCATAATTATATTTGTCTCAGCCTTAGTTTAAAACATTAATGGTTATACCAAGAAAGTTTTGATTCACACAAATGAATTGGTTGCCAAAATTGAATCACTGGGTATAGGATCATTAGGAGTGGATCCTTTCTGGTATGATATTAGGGTAGGGCTGTGCCACCCTGAGTTCAACACCTTAACCCTATCACCTATGATTAAACTTTAGAGAATATTTTCCATGTTTCCATACTCTGCTGGTAACACGCAGGATTGTTGGGAGAACACCAAAAAAAGGTTTGGATCATGAGATTCATGATCCATCCAGATTTAGAAAATGGTCCTCGACCAATCAGAGTGCGCATATTGTTCAAATTATTTTATAAATGATTTTAAAAAATCTATACCCTACCCAAGACCTTTAATAAAAAACCATACCCTACCCTACCCTAGACCAAAGTGGCAAATGATAAGATAGCATGCATCAGTATACATCATATAGGGGAGTATGCCACCCCTCCCTCCCCAGATCGG
>JAOBRD020106797.1:0-44099 GCA_027575215.2 Hydrozoanthus sils | reverse complement strand
AACAACAACTGGTCCTAAATGAAACAACAACTGGTTTTTAAATGTAACAACAACTGGTCCTAAATGTAACAACAACTGGTCCTATTAGTGCTGATTTAAGAAACGGCAAAGACAGGATCGTTAAAAGTGTTGTTGAAGCATGTTTCAAGTGTTTCAGTCCTATAAAGGTCTATGGCTTCCTAACTCTTATTGTTAAGTACTGTGTTATTTTTGTTGTACAGCCGATTCACAAAACGATCCCAACTGTCCAAAAGGCTGGTGTCGCGGCATGGAAGGTGAGTTAACAGTTCATCAGTTCAGTTCAGTTCGGTCTGTTAAAGGTTTTTTGCATCAAGTTTTAGTTTGTCAGGTTTCAATAAACGGTTACCCCATTCACTCTAGTGTTTGTGTTAAATCTTTAACGAATGTCAGGGATTTTGGTTATTGTGTTAATGAACGTTCATTTTCAACAATAGATTGTTCATTTGGTTCATTAACACTAACGTTTGTTGACGTTACATTCCGTGCGCAGGAATGTCCAAAAGTGCTATAGATTGCACGGCGATGCTATTGAATGTTGATCAATGCATACATTAACTTAGGCGCTTTTGAAAGTTTTCTCCGCGCTAATGAATTTTGGTAAGGCGTTAATGAATGTATACAGTGACTTATTGAACCAACGCTCGGCACAAAAGAATGACTATAATTTTGGTTAATGCCTAGCAGATCGAAGGTGTAAGCGTATACAGTATATTTTATTCATCAAATAATGAACAATTATCAAATCAAATTATAATCAATAGCCAGGAAGAAAATCGAAATTTGAAAAAATATGATTTAACTTTTTGGACACCTTGTGAGACGCACATATGTCAGATACAAAGAATCAACATATACATATACACCGGTTTTCTCCATTGCGCTCTACAAGAGTCTCCATGACAATAAAACAGGCTAACAAGTGCTTCTGTTCGCGAATCCAGGGAAAAGAGACCAGGTGGTAGAAAGACCTGGTGTAAATGGTCTCCATGACAACAAAAAGGTACTTTGATACTACTATATACTGCAAAGATTAAGGAGTAACACTACAAAAAATTTCCTTCTTCCCTTTTGATTTCTGTTTCTTTTTCGTGTTCACTTTATCATCTGATTCGTTTTTTTTCGCGCAAATACTGTTTCTTCTCTTTTCCACTCATCTCTTTTCTACTTCCATTAACTCGCTTCATCTTCCGCCTGCATGATTCTATAAATCATCTCATTGTTTCGTACATTACATATTTCCTCCTGCTCCTTAATTATTTTTTTTCCTAACTCTTATCGTCCTCCTCTCATAAGCCCCAATACACCACCTCCTCCTTTCATGCATGCATTCGTCCTCGTGTCAAACCCAAATTCTTCCTCCCCCACCTTTCATTCATCCCCAACTCCCTGGCCTCCTCCTTCCTCCTCCTCCTAGTCTCCTATACCATCTTTTATTCATCCTGACTCACCCCTCCCACCTCGTTTCCTTTTCACCCTTCATTTTCCTCCCTCATTTGCCTCTTCCTCTTCATGTCTTGTCAAGGCCGGGTGTGGCTAAATCAAGAAACATAGACCTTGTAAATCGACTAACGAAAAGCCCTCATTCACAGGTTCTGTGTTCTTCTAGTCTGACATGTTTTTGTTTTTCAGAATCGATTGAGTGATGCAAAACGCGATGAAGAATTCTACGACTTGGTACAAAAACTGATGCCGGCTGATCACCGCTAACGCTGCACATTTTTAAACACGCAGCAAAGACAGAGAAGCAGTAAAAGTAGTTCGACTCACGTGACCTCTACTATTAAACTTCAAACAGTTTTGCATAACTCGTGTTGTTTTTAATAGTTTATTTGAAAATAAACGACTTCATCTTCTGTTCTCGTGTTTTAATATAAGTGCACAACTCTAACACTTTGAATGAGAAAAAAAGTCCTTAGGGTGTTTTTGACGGCCCGGTTTACTACGCACAGCTGCAGCCGACAATCTGTTTGCTGTAGTTTTGTCGGTTCCCACTGGCTATAATGTGTTACATCAGTTATCTCGTTCCCCTTCTTAATTTTGCCTTTCACACTTTATCCAAATTCCCTCTTCCACCTTTTCCCGAGCCGATAACTAAATTGTCAAAAATCTACTTTCACCCATTTCCTAGCATTCTTTCCCTTTTCCCAAGTTTTTCCTTCGCCGTTTTCTCAAGATTCTATTTCAAACTATTTCTCAAAAATTCTAGTTTCACTTCTTTACCAAGAATCAACTCTCACATTTTGCCAAGATCCTACTTTCACTCGTCTCTCTTTACTCTACTTCTACCTTTTTCCCCAAAATATTCTCATTTGCCTTTTTTCCTATTCTACTTTCACCCGCTTTCCCGATTTTCTTCTTTCACACACCTCCCAGTGCTTACTAGTTTACTATTCCTTTATAATCTACTTTTGCCTCTTCCCAAGATTCTACTTTTTACCCCTTAGTTAAAGGTAATGTGGTTTTAACTAATGTGGTTTTTCTGGTTTTTCGGAAAAAGTTCAACAAAATCACAAAAAGCTTTTTTTTTCAGTTTTGGACTCTACACACTCTGGTGTTAAATAACAAATTTCTCGCTACTTCCATTTTATGTTGGTAGAGCTTTTATTTCTTGATCTTGTATTCGCTTGGCTTTACATGTGCAAGAGATGTTTCGGTGTAACCGCTTGCCCTAGCTCTTTTAGTTTCTGTTGGTTACTGACGGTTTTCCGAGCAGTTCCAAACTTCCACTAAATTGGGCTTCGAACAAGTGAGGTAGCTCAAAGCTGTTACACGACTCAAAGCAGAAATCAATTGTGTGTTGCAAAACTATGGCTAACTTATAAATACAAAATGTACTCCTTATCACCGATTGGCTGAAGTGGTATTGCTTCTACATGCGACATCTGTTTTTCTGTCGTTGACAGATTTAGAACATGTCATTCTTAGCAAAACCAAATATCGTGTTACATAACAAAGATTGTGATGAAAGAACTTCTAGCTGCAATGTGTGTCTAGCACACATTTTTTCGCACATCGGGCTTTCTATCAGTAGTTTTCTGCCGCGGCGGGGAACTGAACTCTACGATTGCCGGCCGGCCAGGCGATTTCGAATCTATCTTCAGATCTTGGCCTTTGTTAGTGACAATTGATACTTCAATCCTGTAAAATCCTTGTGTTAATAAATTAACTGATGAAAACTTCCGTTTTTTGTGTTGTTGCGACTTTAAAGGGTAACAGTTTAAAAAATTTGTGAAAAAAAAATTTCGTAGAACGTTATTACTGACAATTACGAACTATTGCGATCCGTCTGTACTGTCGCAATTTGTAATAGCACCCTGTCAAAATTTAATTTTAATACCTGTCGCAATTTGTAATAGCATCCTGTCAAAATTTAATTTTAATACCTGTCGCAATTTGTAACAGCATCCTGTCGCATTTTGTAATATTTGTCGCGATTTGTAACAGCACATTATTGCAATTTGTAATAACCTTTTCAAAACAGTTTTAGGCATGTTCACAGTCTTTCTTGGGCATTTAGGAAGCTTTAGTTGACTGACCATTTTCAAATGTGAAATATGCATACATGCAGCGTAATAACGAAGTAAGTTTCTCGATATTTTGCTTTTTATTTCGTTTTCCCGGAAGGTTCCAGAAGCCATATACTTTTTCATAAAATTATACAAGCAAAAACAAATGCAGATGAACTCGGAACTTTCTGAAGATTTTTAGGTTGCTTATTATTTCGTCGAAAACTTTTATTTACAAACTACTTTAACCGGCTCTTTGATTAACACATAAATTCTGCTCGTGTGTATGTGTGCTAAAATTTTGAATTTCCTGTGGTTAGATATATACATTACAGAAAAGTTTCGACTTAACCAAACAACAATAAGTTGCAAATGTTGGAGCGGTTCTTCCTGAACTAAAACACGGAAAGGGAACCATACGCCAATCTGAAAAAGAAGATCAGAAGATCAGCTAATGCTAGAAAGCGTTTGTAAAAATATATAACATAAAAATGGCAACGGAGTTGAGCTCTTGGTCATATGTCATTTTCGTCCTTTTGGTCTATTTTGACGCAATAAAATACTTAAAAACTGCTTGTGTACATGTGTGCATATTTCACATTTCAAAAATGTTTATTTTTTTTGCTTAAACTTACAAGACATTTAACATGCAAATTATTTACTTTTAAAAAGTTATTACAAATTGTGACAAGAGCTGTTACTGAAATTGCGACAGATATTACAAAATGCGACAGAAAACAACTGATTACAACTTTTTACTTTTCTATTATAAAAAGTTTTTTAATCCCAGATGAGGGGAAAGTGTAACAGGTCAAAAAGTCAGACAAAAAAAATAAGATGTAAACTGAAAAGCACTTCGGATCTTAGAAGACTTTTTGAGATACATAAACTGTAATGCAAGAACCGTGTACGAAATGCCTTGATTTGTCGCAGCATCAATTGAGATCCTTTAGTTGCATGATTTGGCCATGTTCTAGCGCTTTATAGACTTTGTTTTTTGTCAAACCGTAGTTGCATTCTACAGGTTTGTTTTGCCAAACCGTAGTTTTATTTAAACATGTCAGTTGACGGACACCTCTTTCTCTGTCCACTTGTTATTAACACGCTAGTGTAAACGTGTACCGTTTGATGTTGGGGTGGTGTTTAACTTACAGCGTTTGAGCATAATTATTCATATCGTTACGTGTCACTGACGAGCCCCCAAAAGGACTAAACAGCTGTCTGGCACTACAAATTCTGGCTTTGTCCGATCTTCTAATCGCGTCTTTCCACTGACATGTTAAATATCTCGCAGTATTCAGCCTTGCATTTTCATTTCTTTCCAATCCAGCTCGAGCGTGCACGTGTGCCGAGCCGACAGTCTATTTTTATCAGCGGTCTGTTAACTTGATAAAGAAAAGACTCTATTTAGGAATTTTGCGTGGGGATTAACATTTATCACAAGAAAAATCCACAATTACTGACGAAGACACCTATCAACCTTAACAACAACTTTCGTAAGTAGGGAACCCAGTTCATCAAGGTCTGAACTCTTCTGCTCAGTTCATTCTCGGCGAGCATTAACTCCAGGATTAACTTGGACTCGAGCTCAGTAAGACTTGACGTTTGAAAGATATTAATTCTTTGCTATCAGCGAGAACATTGTTAATGGGAAACGACCTACAAACTAAAGTTAAAAACAGCAAAAGCAAAGCCAAACGATCCTAGGCAGACGATAAAAGCTTTTAGCTTAAAAGTTTTGGGATATGGTTTAATTTTAAAGTAGCCAACATTATTGCACATCCGATCGATTTTCTGCTCTATGCTCCAGTTCGTACACACGTGTCGTGTTTTCAGTGGCGTCAAAGTGTATGTAAAGACTTAATTCGGAAAAAGTAAAAGAAAGCCAAGATTAGAGGTAAGAAACTATACGCACTAATATATAATAATTAATATATGCATTTGGTTCATGTTTTTTTTGGTTTAGTTTAGCATTAATGTCAACATAGTCATAGATTAGAGCTCTTTCAAACTTGGTTCGTTCAGTCGATTACCAACTCGTTAACTTCAACGTGCATGATTTGCGAACTAGGAAAACTAATACAAAGACTATGAAACAGGTTCGACGTTTTTGTCAGAACGTGTCTTTGAAATCATTATGTCAGTACACGTTTATGTACACATGTCTGTTATTCTGTATTTCTAAATAAAACCCGCTGGCTGGCATTTCTGGCAAGAAGTTTTCCTCGCTAAGATACAGTCATTAAAAACTAATTTTTGCTTACACTCTCTAACATTGCAAATTTAATAATTTACACATACAACAGGACCAGAACAAGGAATCCACTTGCTATATATTTTTGTCATTTCTTCGTTTTCGTATTATTGTCAAAAATAAGAGTATCAAACATATTGATATCAACTAATTATCCTGCACGAATTATTTTATTTTCTGTCAGATGAAAACTCTTTTAACTGTTAACAGATGTTACAGTTGACAGCTTTTTAAAAACATAGAATTGAAGTTATGACTTTCCTAGACATGCACAGTCATGTAAACAAGGATGATGATATAACCATGGCAGCTTACAAGAAACACTTCTGGTTTAATGTCCTTTTTGATTACATTTGTCACAATTGTTTTTATATTCTCCAAATTATGTTTTGTGGACAGAAAAATTAAAATTAAAAGTTTCCTTCTATCACACTGTGAAAGATTGATAAGAATCTCTGTAGGTCATTCCTGTAGTGATGTTCGAGAACTCAAAATTGATATTTTTCGGTTTTAATTTGAAGGCAACAATGAACAAATATAGCCTGATCGAGCACAGTGTCGTCACTGTTCTTTGTTATTATTGGTGACATTGCCATCCAGCTTGGGTAAAATTAAAAGCTAAACCCTTTGTTAGTCTGTGTGGCTCGTCAAGCCAGTAGTCCCAGGTTTCTGCAGCGGTTCTCTTACTCCCTGGCCAGACTGGACACTAACCTTTGTACAATGCCCTGCTCAAGGGTGCAACACAAGGGTCCAGTCTGCATGGGCTTGTTTTTCTAAAACTGAATAACGAGTCATGCATGCAAATGGCTTGGCCTTGTTGTGTATCCTTTGGATCCTACTAGCTAGTGACAACATCGTTGGAATGCCAGCCACTTTGATACTAAAATTATTATTTGTTATTAGCTGGTAGCCTGTGAATCATTCTCGGATGATCTGATGTCTTTCCTGTTCCTGAATGAAAAAATGCCGGAGAACCCTGTGATCAACTACTAACCTCATTGATTGCTCTGTTGCCAGCAAGGTTGTCATGATGGTGCAGTGGTTAGCACACCCGGCTAGTAATTAGGGGGAGGCGGGTTTGATTCGCACTGACGGCACATATGTTTTTTCATTCATATAAAAGGAGAAGGTAGTAGTTCGCTGTCGCTATTTCTATATTCATTATTCAATTGTACATGTATAGCAAAGTGTTGTATATCCTTTGGATCATACTAGCTAGTGATAACATCATTGGATTGCCAGCTGCTTTGATACTAAAATTATTATTTGTTATTAGCTGGTAGCCTGTGAATCATTCTTGGATGATCCGATGTCTGTCATGAAAAAATGCAGGGGAACCCCGTGATCAACTACTAACCTCATTGATTGCTCTGTTGCCAGCAGGGTTGTCATGATGTTGCAGTGGTTAGCACACCTGGCTAGTAATTAGGGGGATGGGGGTTCGATTCCCATTCACGGCATATATGTTTTAATTTTCATTCACATAAAAGAAGAAGTTAGTAGTTTGCTGTCGCTATTTTTTATTTCTAGATTCATTTTTCCATTGTGTGTGTGTGTATATATATATGTATATATGCATTTTTTCATACTTCAGTTGGTGGTTATATATGGCCACAAGAAAAATAATTGCCAAGTTGCCATTTTGCCTAACTATATCAGGTACTCCCCAGAAGCAACTATAATTTGCTGCTTAAAGAGTAGCATGCAAATTAGTTAGTGGTCAGAAAAAAAACACAGAAAGAAAAATAGAGTAAAATGAAATATATGTATACATATAGGAAGTACTCCTGGGTTCCAGTAAGGGGGGAAGAGGTGAGTTGGTATCTGAGGATTGTAAAATGTGAGTGATGTACCTTTGAAGGGTATAGTCACAGTTTGTGGATAGAATGTTCAGATAACTTTACTTTCTTGTTGGTTGTTCTTTTACAAGGTTACTTTTTTGGAGGTTGTTGGAGGAGGAGGTTTTACTTTTAGGATCAAACTTACTTTTGGAGGAAAAATTGTTTTTTAAAAGGTTAATTATCACTATCTATTGCATATCTGAATAAATATTACTTCAGGGCTTGCCATTTGAAACGAGCTATCGCTCTCGCTTGCCATCGCTCATGCAAAATTGACCTGAGGAGAGCCATTAATTGCTCACCTCTCTTCTAGGAATCACTCACATCATTGGGAAATACAGTCATAGTAATGTTTTGTGATTTGTGCTATACACGTTGGAAAAATTCACTTGCAAAATTAATACTTCTGCATTAATTATGAGAACTATCATTGAATTACACATAACTATTGTCTGGTGGACAATAGTATGGTTTTATGAAAACCAGCTCTCACACTTTTTAACTGTTTTTATTGAATACTGTTGAGGAATTACAAAAGGTGTTTCTGATTTTAAAGAATTTTTTTACTTTTGTCTAAATTTTCTAAATACAGTTGGTTGTCATTGTGTGTGGAATGTCTTCAAATTTGGATGAAGTAAAACTGGTGCACTGGCCTTGTATGAGTTTCTTTCAAGCCCTTATCACTTGGAAAAGATAGTTCACCTCGATTAGCTTAGGTGAGCTTTTTGTCACTTGCCAAGATTTTCAAATGGCATGTCCTGTTACTTCTTCTTTTTCAGGAGGCTTTGTTAACTGTTATCATAATGAGTGTAAAACTACCAAGGCAAACCAATGAAAATGAGGAAAGAAGTGACGAAGTCTCTATGAATTCTCCATCTGCGCACAGTACTACATGTTCTTGCCTTAGAGAAAACAAACAAGTACGCCAGTACCAACAGGACTGCTGCTGGTCATGGGTTGTTTGTTTTGCAGCATTTTGCTCCAATGTGATCTCACTTGGCTGTCCATATGGCTTTGGGGTTTTTCTTCCAGCACTTCTGGATCAATTTAAAGAAGGGAAAGGACTTACAGGTCAGTAAAAATAGAAAGAGCTCAATTAAAACAATTCAAACAAAATAGTAAAATTTTTAACCCTTTGAGCCCCAGTAAGTTATCAACATTCAATATCTCTTTATATTACAATAACACACAAAAAAATAAGGTAGTTATATTAGTACACAAAAATTCTCTCAAATCAATTCCAAAAAATGTATGCAAAGCTCTAGTTGGGAAAATTTAGTATAAAACTGGAACTGAAAGGGTTGATAAACTTAAAGTTTAACCAGTTTAGTTATTCTACAAGATTTTGCCCAGCTTTATAACTTCTTTAGTGATTTTTTCCATAAGCTCAATTAATATAATTAAGCAAGTATTGAGACTGATATACAAAAACAAAAATTAACAATCAATTTTCCCTGGCTCGATCTTTATAAATGTGTAGCCCTTAACCATAGTTACCTTAATTAAGATAAAATAGGATAAAATTGGTTACAAATTTTGCTTAAAATGAAAGCCAAGTTATTATAATTGATATTAGCTTAAATTATCAATGGCATTATAGTGTGATGAAATTAAGATAGTATTCAAATATTGTTAATGGAGTATTGTCAAAATCTCAATACTGTTATTAGATTCATTATAATTAGTAGCCGACTAATACAGTACAACTACAATAGCCCATAGCAGTGTAACTAGTAACAATTATGATCTTAAGGTAACATGTAACACTTATATCAATAACACATATTAAGTACATAGCCCCTGGCTAGCAGTAGTAAATTTGTAAGGTAAGTCCATGCACTATAATCATAATTGTTAAAGTTTCAACCTTGAATATTGCACTTCCAGCATTCTGATTGGTTCACTCAATGTTGGTTAATTATCAGCTTGATAAACAGAATAGACCATACCTAATTGTTCTAATTTAAGCGCCAAAGAAAAATAAATTCAGATTTTATTGGCTCTTAAATTGGGTTGTGAAAAATTATTTTAACCTTGCGGCACTTAAATTAGAGGGGCAATTAATAAGTGGAGGAAAAATGTTTTTACAAACAAAATAATGCTACTTGAAGATCATAAAATTAAACATCATAAAACTGAGTTCGAGATTTCCCCTCTCAAAAAGCGGAAGTTTAAAATAAAGATGACCTTTAAGTGGAGGTCACAAGTCTGGAACAGAATTCCAATTGATACGGTTTATTTGTTTTCTCCAAATCTGCTTAGTGCTCGTTATTAATTATTTATTGATTAATATTAATCTTAAGGTTACTCAACTATCATATAGTACCGCCTATGTTCTTTTCTAGCCCCAAGGCACGGCAAGAGTAATCTTAGCTAAACTGGCAATTACTCTCTAAAATCGCTAATATTAGGAGCCCTAGGCCAAGCTGTGTCTAAGTTTAAACTTACTAAAATCATTAATACCCCATTTGATGCATCAAGCCTCCACTTCTTCCTGCAGCAATAAATTGGTGAAATTTTTGGGGTTGTCTCTTAGTTGGATATGAGCTTTTGTTTGGTCAAAATTAATTTCAAAAAGAATAGCTTTTCAAAATAATTATAGAACTGATACATGAAAATAGCTCTCTGACTATATGAAACACAAATAGAAAATACATGATTATCCACTCTTTTAGAACATTGATCACTATTGAACAACACGCATCATATGACTTGTCAAAGAAGTGGTCTTCATTGAAAATTTCAAAGGTCACTGTGCACTGCTTTCAGAAATGAAGACTAATTATCTTTATTGCAACAAGATTTAATTTTTTTTACCACCACCATGTTTGATTTTTGCACTAAATTGCAAAATTAAAACTTTCCTGATTCATTATCAATTATTGCTCATGGCATTTTCTTAAAACTCTTGAGCCAACAGTATTCTGTACTGAGGTAGTTCAACTACTTGGACCCAAGCTCCCCAGGCCAAAAGTGACAATGGCAGCCATAGTAATATTAAGATAACTCACTGTTAAGGTAATCTTAGTAACGTTAAATAACAAAATAACATCACTTGTGTTTTATATTATTAACATGTTTCAAAAATAGTCAAAAAACCTGATATCATTCTAATCTATTCTATCATTCTAAACCCAATTAATACCCAGTCGCCAAACTATAACTATTGCTTGAGGTCAGAACCAAGCCAATCTCGATCTGAACCCTAACATAGCAACCCATATGATTCCATTTCATTATTTTCAATGGCACAAAAAATCTTGCATGTGTCCAATAGTTATAAGTTGGCCCCCCCAGGCTTTTGCCCTTCCCCACAGGGGCGAACTAACTAGGGTTTTCCCCCCCCATCCTTTAGGGATTTTCCCTGGGGTGAAATCACAAAGATGGCCATACAGTAGATATATTGCTCCCCCAGGATTTAGCCACCCCCCAATTTTGTCACCTGCATACATGTATGAGCTCGTTTTAGTTATTTGTGAAGGCTGTTTATTTTTGGCATCTCTCTTGATGAATATAAAACATCCCCAATTATGGGGGATGAATTCATTATGGACGCCCCCCCCCTTCCTCTACAATCTACAAACCATTCTTAAAACCCTTTTTCAAATTTTTCCATTTCAAAACGTCATGGCTTGTTTTTTTTTTTAGGTTTTCGAAATACGTTTCAATACTATTATAACAACTAAAGCATCAACGCCTTTAACTTGTTTAAAAACTTCAACGAAATGTTCAAAATAATTGTAGAGCAAATACACGCATTTTCACATGGCTAATACATATGCTGATAAGGGGTAAAAGTATTTTTTTTTTAAAAAATGTTATAACAAAATCTAAGAAAAAAACTATTACTTTTAGAGTGAAACCTATATAAAAAATGAATTGTAAAACACTATTTACTAAGCATGTTACAAGTTTTGCTAAAGCTAGATCAGATATTTTATTGTCTGCATCAGCAATGGTGTTCTACAGAGAGTTCCCTCGGGCTGTAATAATTGAGACGTTTGTCAGGTTTATGGCTGTCGGACGGCATGGCTTCGCAGGCTAAGAATAAAAAATAGAGGATTAAATGTATGGTATATAGTTTTTAAAAAAGCTATTGAATGTATTGGCGAGTAGTATAAACTTGAGGTATTATATGATAAATAAATTATCGTCGCTATGTTTCGAGCGTTAGCCCTTCGTCTGAGCATTGCGACTGATCGGTCGATCTTATGCTCGTGCTAAAATAATTTCTCATCCAATCGCTTCGCTCACTCATGAGAGATACTTTCAGCATTCCAGGATAAAAAGCGTCCATGTAATGTTTTGTTTATTTTATAGAAACTGATGAAGTTCCTACATAAAACACAACTTTTTTAAAAGAACCGGCTGCGTGTCAAAGCGGGACGCTCTCTTGTAATTGGCTAATTATATTTGTAACCATGGCGACACCAATATCTTCACACGTGAAAGATAAAAATAGTATCTTAACTGCGCACGGTGAAGATATGATTTTTAGTAAAAGGAAAAACCCTGGTATTATAATAAATGTTTTTGTTCATATTTCCCAGACATGACAAAGGAGAAAGACCATCTATGAATAAATATTAGGCGAACTGTTTAATTTACCCTGACAGCGATTTTTCTATTAAGTTGGATGGTAAATCTGCGATGAAGACTCACATTTTTGTCTACGTTCTGTAGTGGTAGAAATAAGAACTAAAAAGTCTTTGGTACTTGGGAGATTTTAGGCTACTTAGGTTCTTATGTAAGTACTTATTTTGATAAGGGCACTTGTTAGCGATCAGTATGTACAGGGTAACTGTCACGGGGAAAAGGCAATCTCGACTTTATTGCGGTATTAAATACTTTTCTATTGATACTCATACAGTTAACTTATATTTACAAAGTACGTGTCTCAGTTAAAGGTCAAGTCCTTTTAGTTCATTATTGAATCTGTGTTTTATATGTCTTTCTTCGTTTTTGGTAAACGAGAACCTATTAAAAATTGTAGGCTAAGTAATAGACCTTTTAAAGAAATGGCGTAACCGTTGGTTTTAATATCTTTTGTGTGCATTAAACCTATCCTTGCTAGAATATGTTATTCAATGCGAAGTCAGGCTCGCTACTTGATTGCACACAAAACGATATTGAACTTTGAATGTTGGCATTTATGTATTAGCTCATCTCCATTATAGCAAATTCACACAAGTTTTATTTCCTTTTTGTTGTAGCCCTGGTTGGCACGATAGCAATCGGACTCATCTACTTCCTTGGACCAGTGGCAGGAAAACTAATCGAAAAGTTTGGCTGTCGAATTGTAGCAGTGTTTGGAGGACTATTAAACACACTTGGCCTCTTCCTAACCTCCTTCGTAACTAGTCTTCCCCTTATGTTTCTTACCTTTAGTCTTACATGTGGCCTGGGTACTAGCTGTGTTTACACGTCTAGCATCGTGATTGTTCCGAGATACTTCAAGAGGAATCGCTCATTGGCTGTTGGGTTGCTAACCTCAGGACTTCCCTTTGCAATTCTTACTATGTCGGCTGCAGGTAACGCCCTCCTGAAGATATTTGATTGGAGAGACGTGTTCAAAATCATGTCGGGTATTTCTCTCTCTGTTTGTTTCTTGACCCTGACCTTTCACCCTAATGTAAACGACGCCAATGAAGACACAGAGGCAGATAACAGAGAAGACAGAACAAGATACTTTCAAGCCTTCAAGAACAAGCGATATGTTGTATTTCTAGTCACGGCAATGTTTTCTTACATAACATCCAATATCCCTGTCGTTCACCTGGTATGTTGACCTCTAGTTTAGTTCTGTTCTCTGTTTTCTTTATTTTGGTCGTTATTAAATATTATAACCCACCCAATAATTTTCGTGCAATCTCATTGGATAAAAGGCGTCACGTGGTACAAAATCGGACGTAGGTTATCAGCGAATATACCCCTTCCAATTTGATAACTGCCCTTCGATTTTGTGGCCATTTTAAATTAAAACAAACGTTTTTCAAATTTAGAACAAGTTTGAACTGATAGACAAGAAAATTAGTCGTTTCACCGAGTCTAACAACGAAGATTTTTAGAAATGCCTGGTTTTAAAGGCAGTGCCAGACAGTACAAAAAAATCGACAAAGTACGACGTAATCGTATTTGAAAGTAGAAAAAGTTGCGAGTCCGCTCTCGCTAAACAGCAGTTTCAATAACAAGCTTAACTAGACGTTAAGCTATCAAGTCTCTAAAGTTCTGTAAAATAACTTAAGCTTAAAACTGAGAGTTTACATTCCATCCAACTTCAATTAGTGTGGAGAAGAGAGAAATTGTCATCGTTGCAACTGTAACACAAAGTTTTTTCGAAGAAAGAATTATTGGGAGGGTTATAAAATAAATAAACCCCTTTTTGGCTTACTGGTATATCGGTGGATAATGTCCTTGGCTGGTAGATTGTCCTCAACATTTTTCAATTGCCCTCGAAGCTTCACTTCTCAGCCCACTGTTCATTTTCGGACAATCTATCAGCCGCGGACATTATCCTTCGTTATTTCCTAACTAAACCTCGAATACTGTGTTTTTAGTGTTCTGATTGGATCACTCAATCTTTGTTATCAGCTCATAAATTATACCGAATGACCTCATTATTGAAAGCGTTGTCAAGCAGAAAAATTTGTGCGGGAGATTTCAGAAAGGTCATTTTAAAATTTCGATGAAATATAATTATTTCATTGACACATTGTTGCAAACGGGATGATTTCAGCCAACTCGATGCTTCTTGCCTCGTTGGCAGTTTACTATTTCATATTTTTTAAAATACGCGAGCCTTGAATAATTAATCTGTTAGAATCCAAAAAAAGTAGATAACGGATAAGGCAAGGTTAAGTAAAAATGAAAGTCAAAAACTCTCGATCGCACCTGTTGAAGAATCGAATTCCGTCCCCAATTTTGTTTCACTCATTTTTGTTGGCCTGGTCCTAGTACTAACCCTGTGTTCAGTTATAAAGTAACTTTCTTGTTTCCCAACTTACCTAGACTGGTTCGAGCTGCAGTTTTGGAGTTGATAATTTTTTTTCCAAGGCAAATCTAAATAAAAGATAAGAACCGTTGACCTTTCCCTAGAAAGAAATAACTGCTTGGTGTTTGGCCTAACCCACGGTTAAAGCTTACCGGCCTTTGAACAACCCAGCCCTGATGTACAAATGAAAACTTAAACAAACTTTACATTATTCACTAATATTGAGTTTTTGTTTAGACAAGTCAAAATGTTTGTAGAGGTTTATAGACGTAGTTTTTCTCCTTTAAGAATAGTTTACTATTTGTCTTTGTTTTTTTGGCCAATAAGGTCGGAAGTAACTTTAGATATCCATTTTGTAAAACACTGTCTATACCGTAGTTATTCACTTTCAAGCCACACTCATTATTAAGCCGCAAACCCCCATTTTAGAGTGACGCAATGAACACACTTTTGTCAAGTTTATTTTTCGAAAACACTCGCTTTTTTCGAAAAACCTGGTTTTAAGCTGCAACCCCCAACTCAACTTTACATTATTCACTAATATTGAGTTTTTGTTTAGACAAATCAAAATGTTTGTAGAGGTTTATAGACGTAGTTTTTCTTCTTTAAGAATAGTTTACTATTTGTCTTTGTTTTTTGGCCAATAAGGTCAGAAGTGCCTTTCGATACCCATTTTGTAAAATACTGTCAATACTGAAGTTTTTCACTTTAAGCTGCAAACCCCCGTTTTAGAGTGACGCAATGAACACACTCTTGTTAAGTGTATTTTAGAAAACACTTTTTTTCCCCGAAAAACTTGGTTTTATGCCGCAACTCCCAACTCAACCTGGCTTTAGAAATTATATGAAAAAATGGTGCTGCTTAAAAGTGAATAACTACGGTACTTAAACGAAACATTTGTTGTTATACTTAATTTTAGTCGAGAAGTTTAAAAATCTCAAAGCCCAAACAAACTCACCAAAGATGATCGCGTTTTTTTGGTATCAGGTAAATTTTGGAAGAGAAATAGGTATACCCGACCACAAGACGTCTTGGCCTTTGTTCTGTGTTGGCCTGGGATCATTTCTTATCCGACCTGTGATTGGACGTGTGTTTGACCTGAGTTTTGTGAACACGCAGTATTTATACCAGTGTTTGCTGTTTGTCGCCGGGATAGCTGTTGTGCTTAGTGGCCTGGCCTCGAGCTTTGCAGGTTTGGTAGTTTATGGATTTTTTTACGGAATGCTGCTTGGAGGAAATCAAATTGCAGTGTTTTTGCTTATCTTATCGAGTCTGAGACCGCAACAAAGAACCAGGGGTTTTGCGCTGTTCCTTTGCGCAATTTCCTTCAGTTTAATTGGAGGAGCTCCTTTGGGAGGTAAGTAGACTGAACACAAACAGTATGATAGATTAACATTATGTTAATAATAGGGTTCGTACGGTCCCTGGAAATCCTGGAAAACTCTTGAAGCTCTGGAAATCCTGGAAAACCCTGGAAAACTCTTGGAGCCATTGAAATCCCTGGAAACCCCTAGAAAAGCCCTGGAAATTTTTTATTAAGCCCTGGAAAATTTTATAGAATTTTATTGAAAATTATGAATTCTCCTAATGATGCATTTTTTTTTCGCTTCAAGTTACAATTAATAGTTTAGACTTAATTTTTGTATGAGGTCAATATGATATTACAAAAAACAAAAATGTTCAGTAAATACGAGTTTTCACGACATTGACTATTAAAACGCTGTTTAATTAAAACAGGTGATTGTGAATATTATCATTCAGGGTTTAAAGAGCCTTGGAAAAACGAAAAAAAGTCCTGGAAAACCCTGTATTTTTGAAATTGTGAAGGTGTAAGAACCCAGCAAAAGGCCTTTTTTGTGTTTAATATTCCACTGATAAAAAATACACTGTCCTAGTCTTATTTTCAGTCTTAGTCTTAGTTGTATAACACCTTTTAATTCTTGCTGGAATTTGTGAGTGTTTAACTGAGACTCTGCGCATGCGTCGACAGTCTGTTTTTGTCAGCGGGGCTTAAAGAGGTGTATTGCCACAATGATAACACCAGTCTTAGACTTTGTCAATTTGGTTGTTCTGTTTTATTCTAAGCTAGTTTTTAAAAAGATTGTTGTTCTATTTTATTCTAAGCTACAGTATAAATCTTTACTTTCCGTTTTGTAGTCCTAATCTCCGAAATTTCCTGCGGGATTTCGATCCTTTGTCTTCAAGAATCGAGATTCTCGCTGCGAAAATTTCGCACCCTTGGGAGACTTCGCACAAGATTTCGTGACGAAACAAAGCCTGAAACGGAACGAATTCTCGCGACGTTTTTTTGAGAATTACTGTAGTTTTAAAAACGAAATAAACTAAACGAAACGAAACATTTCTGAGCGCTGCTCCTTCTTCCGCAATTTACAAACTGACTAAAATAATCCGCACAGGTTGTCGAAACGTCAGTCACACTGACAACAGTCCTTCTCAGGACTACACCAACCCGGACGATCTTACCATATGATCTACAGTCTAGCTTTGTTGGATCTCAGGATTTCCTTGGACTCTTTTGTTTAGACAGACTTAATGCTAGTGCTTTTCATTGTTTGTGTAACTGGCAATTTTAGAAATCCACAAATATACTCATATAAACATTATTTTTTCTATGACTCGGAGCTGCTTTGAACTCAGCGAAACAAGTTCGACTGTTACGGCGGCGTTAAAGTGAGATTTGGAACATTCCACTTAAATGTGAAACTTAACTGAAAAAGAAAAGAATTGAGAAAATATGGGAACTCGGCGGTGGAACCAAATTAACTGGTCACACAAGCTTTGTTCATCATGTGGGGGAGATCTAGAGTAAAAACAAGTTTTCTAGATTGCCAAAGGCACTAAATGTGGTGTCTTTGTTTGCAGGTTGGATTGCTGATAAAACTGATTCCTACAAGGTTGCGTTCTATGTTGCTGGCAGCTTTAATCTTGTGAGCTGCGTCATACCATTTGCCCTACATTTTTGTAAAGACAATGAAAAACAAGAAGAGAAGAGTGAAATTGGTCTTGTCAATCGTGAAAATGAATTGTCTGTGTTGCATGTTAGTGCTTGTTAACTAGTTAGCAGAGAACGAACATTGCCTTATGTCTCTTGGTTATTGATAAGAAACTACGAGTTTGGCTGGATTTTAAATCAATTTTTGTATGTGCATGCGTACGAAACGGATCTCAACGTCGATCAAAAAGAGGAACCGATAGTTAAATGAAATGAACTGGCCGGGTGGATTTTGCTTTGGAAATTAGTAGTAATCCCCGTATAAGAACCTAAAGTTTAAGAACCTGTTAGGCTAAAATTCTCATTTCAAACCCCATTTTCGTAAGAACCGGTTTGGTCTAAAATTTCATTATAGGTTTTTATTTTTTAAAAATGAATTATTGGATAAAAAACAGAAACAAAAGTTTAGGTTTCATGCATTTAGAAGATAAATGAAATGATTTGACTTTTACTTTTGTCATCAAAAATGTAACACAGCAGTTCAGACAATGCAGCTTGAAAGACGTGCATGCTAGTACTTCTTAAAGATAAATTTACTGTATCGTTATCGACTAAAATGTATTCTAGAAAATCCTTCAAAATACTGGCACCTAAATCTGTTAACCCTGTGGTTATTTTAGATGCCAGTACTTCTAAAGTATTGATAAATTATTATTTAAAGAGCTTTTGATATTTTTTCTGTTTAGTCAATTTGTAAAGTAAAATTTATTTATAAGAGAGCTGTAACTATTTCATGTTAAAGGGGAACTCCATGGAAAAAGTATTAACTGCTCTTTTTTCAGTTAACTCAATATTTTTGGTCATGGTTTTGATTATTATCACCCTCAACTTCAAGCAGAGCAAAAAATTTTTAGTTTAATTTTGTGAAAAAAAAACACATTGAAATTACGCCATCAATTTGAGCCGCGTTACGAGGGTCAGCAGTCATTTGTGATGTAACTGCGTCAAACAAAGTTTGATTCAAACTGATATATATGGCTGGATTTTGTTCCTAGTTAAATAGTTCGAATCTGAGCTGCACGATGACATACACATACCGAAAACCTGGAATCTGTCTTGAGACCTGTCACTCCCTAATATCTTGACGCGACGAAGATTTGACGCGGTGACGTAATTTGAAGTTGCGCTAACAACTTTCTGAGCCGTCGGTTCATTTACATTTTTACTTGAACTTGAAAGAAAATAGCTCCGCTTCAATTGCCAACTTACCAGAAATATTATAACAAATTAGTTCTTGGAATCTTGAACATTCATTAGAATCAAACTTGCTCCCCTTTAAGGAGTACAATAAAGGTTGTTGTTGTTAATACAGTAAAATATTCCAAATCACAAATGACCTGTAGTAGTTATACCTGTATACTACTCGTCAATATCCTTATAAAATCAAGAACCTAAGTAGCCAAATATAGGAAAAATACAGGTTCTTAGACGCGGGTTTTTACTGTATAAAAGCGGTACGGCTCGGTTAGAGACAATTGAGTGTTTCACTTTAAAATTGTTCGTTTTAGATTTAAGAAAGGTTGTCGTAACCTTAGACAGAACCGTATTCCCAAAGTATATATGTTAGACGTATGTAGCGAAAGGTCTTGCCTTTGGGAGGTGTTAAGGAACTGACTGAAATATTCAGTACTGATGAATATGCAAATAATAAAAAATCATATTTGTAACATTATTTATTGTAATAATCATGACGCAAACGTAACAGTTACTGGGACCTTTTTACTGTAAGTTATTATTGTGTACTAAGTCTTCTACTGAGAAACAATAAAAGAGTTACAACAACACATTGAAGTCTGTCTGTGAGGTGAAAACATAACAGATTTATGGCGACGAGGATGGTACCAAGTTGATCGGATAGAATTTCCTACAAAAATGGAAAGAAAATTTGCGTACAAGCTATTCGTGTACAATGTCAGCTGAAAAGCTTATAGAACTTTTAGAAATACAACTGGAATAACAAAGGTCAATGATGGCTAGTCAAGAACAGCGTCATCAAAACAGTTACAAGCTATGATGTTCCTGACAAAATCTAATGAAAAGGTCGAATCTCTTCAGTCTAGAGGTATGTTGTCAAATTTTCCCGCATTTGATTCTTCGGCAGAACTATGGCCTGATTATTGGGCACGTTTCAAAACATTTGTACAAGCAACCTCAGTACCGGAAGAGAAAATTTCCCATTTCTTCTCAACCAACCAAACGCCAGTTACCTTCAAACTTCTCACAAATCTGGCCAACCAACAAACACCACCAAAAGATTTTAACAACCTTAGCATCGAAGAAATATCAAAGTTTATGTTAGAGCAGTTCCACCCAAAACGTTTTAATGCGCGCGAGCGTTTTAAGTTCCGGAGCAATATGGACAGAAAACCAAAGTGAAACCATTCAGGAGCTGGTATCATGAGTACGCCAGGATGCGGTGACTTGCGACTTTTCGTCTACTAGGGATCCCTTGGATGAGGCCATGAGGACTTATTTGTGCCATTAGTAACAAAGCCGTACTAAAAGCATTTAAAGTAAAAGAAGACGAGCTCACTTTTCTAAAGTCATTGAAATAGCAATTGAAACAGAAGACGCAGCCAAAGTCGCCAAAGAAACTGTTTACAAACAAAAGCAGAAGCATAAACTTAAAAGATTCAGTCGAACAAGAAAGGAAAAACTACCTCGACTGAACCACAGATTTTCTCGGTTGAATGTACTAGATGCGGCAAAGCCGGACACAGACCAAAAGATTGCAAATTTAAGACAACTGTATGTCATTATTGCAGTAAGGTCGGACACTTGGAAGCTGCTTGTTAAAAGAAAAAAAGAGAAGGCAAAATTTTACAGGGAAAGCAAAAACCTAAGAAAACTTATCAAACTACAGTAAACAATAAAAGTTGCCGAACTCCAACTTCCTGCACAATTAGAAGGAAAACACACCTTTAATTTCTTTTAAGGTTGATACAGGAGCTTGAGACAATTTTCTTGGCAAAATTGCATGGGATGCATTAGGAAAACCTGTGTTACAAAAACCTCTTCATCAATACGAATCAGCAAGTCTACACTCTAACACTTTTAGGAACTGTTACCCTACGAGTAGAGACTGAACACTCGTGATTCAGCAAACAGTTAGTAGGATTTAATGTGACAGAAATACCATATCTCAATCTTTTGGGAAGAGATGCCATTAAACAACTTGGAATTTCAGTAGTTACACTAATGGGACAGTCCAAGAGTAGTTTACAGTGTAGAGCAGTGTTTGAGGAATTAAAATCTGACCTTGACTTACAAATAAAAGGTAATGAAGTATGCAAAAATTTTCCAGACCTATTCAAGCCTGAACTGGGAAAATTAAGATTTTGAAATGGAAGTAAATTTAAACCCGATGCAAAACCGGTGTTCTGCAAAGCCAGAGCAGTACCATTTGCCATACAGGAAGATTTGGTACAATCGTATGAAGCAGGCATTAAGCGCATGGTTTTTGGCAAAGGACACAGTTTAACGCATATGGTACATCCGCAATCCTCAACTTTCCAGACAAAAGAAGGCAAAACTACGAGTTTGTGGGGATTATTCCGTTGCTGTAAGTGCACAGTTAGAAATGCACAGGTATCCGATACCTACACCGGAAAAACTGGTGCAAAAATTGTTAGGATGTTACGGATTTACAAAAATATATCTTGCAGATACTTATAACCAAATTGCCCTTGGACCTAAGTCACAAAAAAAGCTTGCACTGAGCACTCATCAAGGTGTTCTTACTTCAGAAGCGCCTACCTTTCGGAATTACGTCCGCTCCAGGATATTTCCAAGAAGTTATGGGTCAGTTAGTTAGCGATCTACCGGGTGTTGCAGTTTATCTCGATCACATATTAGTCAGTGTTGTAACTGCCCAAGAACATTTGGACAATTTGAAAAGATTGTTGCAACGATTGAGTGATAAGGGACTCCGTTGTTTGGCTTGAAAAATGTTCATTTGCTCAGCCTGTTGTTGAGTACCATCTCTTGTCAAACAAAGGGATTGCAAAAGGCACCAAGATCTATGCTGTGTTGAAAATGCCTGCAGCGACAAACGTATCTAATCTACTCTCATTTTTAGGCATAGTGCTGTTTTACAGTAAGTTTTTATCAAATCTGTCCACGTTAAAGAAACTTTGTACAGATTGGCAAAGAAGAAAATTTAGTGGGAATGGGGGACAAAAGAGTAAGAAGCCTTCGATAAAGTCAAAAGCATGTTGTGCGAAGACACAGTTTTAGCACACTTTGACCCATCCGTACCCATTGTTATAGCTTGCGATGCCTCAACAGTTTGTATTGGAGCAGTTCTTTTTCACCGTTATGAAGGTAATAGTGAGCGCCCAATAGTTAATGCATCGAAGACACTAACTGAGACGCAAAGAAATTATAGCCAAATACGAAAAGAGGCGTTCTAAAGCAATCGTGTTTGCACTCAACAAATTTCATCATTTCCTCTACGGGAGAAAGTTCATCTTAGTAATAGATCACAAACCTCTGCAAACCTTATTTTGTCCAATAAAGGCAGCTAATCGTCAGGCTAGATGGTCACTAATGTTAATTGAGCATGAATATACAATCGATTTCAGGAAGACTACCGTCCATTGGAACGCAGGTGCAGTCAGTCGTCTTGTGACAGACCTTCAATTCGACAACAGTGCGTATATAGATTGTATCCGTACAATTAAAACAATTAGTTCACAACTGAACCCAGATAAGCAGGGACACTCCCGAAAGAAACAGCAAAAGGCCGAGTTTTGGCGACAGTAATTCGGTACACACGTGGAGGGTGGCCATTGGGCAAATTACGTGAAGAAGGTGATACTGAAACAACTGCGTTCAAAAAGATCCGTGATTCACTTTCAGTGTTTGGTGGATGTCTCTTCTACGAAGCACGTGTTGTTATTCCAGCCTGTCTGCAATCAAAAGTATTAGAGATCCTATATCTTGGTCACTTTGTTATGCAACGGATGAAACAGTTGGCCAGAACTGCTGTTTACTGGCCTGTAATTGACGCGCGCATCGTGGACGTTAGTCGTGCATGCCAAAAATGTGCTGAACGCCAAAACAAACCTTCAAAACCATCCATCCATCCTTGGATGTTTCCTGAAAAACCTTGGAATCGTCTACACTTAGATCACGCCATAAACTTTCTTAGATCAAATTGATTGGTACTCACTGATGCGTACTCCAATTCTCCTTGCATCAATTCCACTAGCTCGACATCTTCTAAAGCTATGATCGACTTATTGGAACTAGACTTTGCACATTTTGGATATCCACACACTCTAGTTACGGAAAACGCTACATCTTTTGCCTCTAAGGAATGGTGCAAATCCAAGGGAATAACACATTTAACTGGAGCGCCTTATCATCCAGCTACAAATGGCGCTGTAGAAAGACTGATACAACATTCAAGAAGTCTATGACAAAATCAACTTTGTACCCCAAAGCTGCTCCTCATCAGTTTCTGATACAAAATCGGCGAACACCATTAGCGTGTGGATATTCTCCTAGTGAACTGTTGAATGGCCGACAGATTAGGACTGCAATTGACATCTTAATACCTTCACCTGCTCATCAAGCACAAGGGAACCATTGCAAGCAAACTGCTAAGGCTGCTGAAGGGCAAACCAAAAAGTCCAACCAACAATACTAAGTTGGTATGCCTTGCTATGCTCTTTACTTTGGGCAGAGGCGAGACAAAGACCCGCGACGGGTACCGGCCATTGTAACCAAAGTGTTTTGGACTCGAAGTGTTAACATCAGGGTTTATGCCAAGGGACCTACTTGGCGCAGACACATGGAACAGCTGGTAGTCCAAGATACTTCACCGCGGAGGATGAGAAACCTGGCGACATTCCAAGCACACCATCTCGAAGCACGGAAGCCAATGCAAGAACAGTGCAAGGTAGTCAGTTGCAACCGGCTGGAAATGAAGTAGAGATTCCTACAGCTAACACAGAGGAAGTGGCGAGGAAGAAACGAAAACGAAATCCCCGAATGCCGATTGGAAACGAATATGGACGGCACAGGCCTCGAAGGTCTAAACGGTTACAAAACCAAAAGCGTTCGAACATCATCTCCTAACAGACAACGTTTAGGCTACTGGGGAGGTGTTATGGAATTGACTAAAATACTCAGTGTTGATGAATATGCAAATTAATGAAAATCATATTTGGAACATTAATTATTGTAATAATTATGACGCAAACATAACAGTTAATGGGACCATTTTACTGTAAGTTATTCTTGTGTAATAAGTCTTCTACTGAGAAATAATGAAACAGAGTGTTAAAAGAATACATTGAAGTCTGTCTGTGAGGTGAAAACTCAACAGGAGGGGGATAGGGAGGGGGAATTTCTGAACAAGAACACTTTTTAGCACCTAACACGGCATCAAATGCTTTGTGTACGTCCTTGTAAACTTACTGTTAACCGTTGGCCACCGATCGTATTTACTATAGTTGTGTGTTGAGTGTGTACAGATTCTGTACATGACCTGTACTAGCCGCATCTACGGACCCGTATAATAACTTATGCAAAAGGAAAGGAGGATAATGTACAAGGGAATAATGCTTAAAGTCTTTATAACGTAGCGGGATATCCATGGGGGCATTTTCTCTTAACTCGGGGCAAAGATTCTCGGCGCTGATCGGGAGCTGGTGTACTTTCGAATATTTTTGGAAGATTTTCCGAAAGGTTTTAAATGATTTCTGAATGTTTCCGGAGATTGCAAAGGTTTTCAAACTCGAAAAAACTTGGGATAAATGAAAGAAATTAAGCAACGCTTTCTCGTGTCGGTAAATCCGGTTTCCGCTCTATATAACAAGAAGTATTTCCAATATTGATGGAAACTCCAGTTTCCGCTCTATTTAATAAGGAGTATTGCCAATATTGATAAACTACCTCCAAATTCAAAGTAACGCCTAGTGTAGCTAGTACTACTATCTGTTGAAAAAAAATTAAGTAAAATAGAAAATAAAACTAAGTTAAGCGTGGACATTATAAGAGATCGATCGAAGCGTGCCAAGACTTTTCATTGAGAAAGACGACTGTTAAAAACACGTGTATATTTTTCAAGATGCTCAAAGACGAGAGGAAGCAACTTGAATCTCAGTTTTACAAAGGATACACACACCTTAAGAACACAATACGATATTGAGTTGAGCCTCGGTAAGTTAAAGTGTATATATCATGTTTATGGAACTTGATTTGTTAGAAAGGATTTTGAAAAAGAAGAAATATGTCGCTTATTTCATTGAAGTAATTCTTATGGTTGCCGAGATATCAAGGTTTTTCAAATATGTAAATTACCAAAGTTTTGACGTGATAGGGGAAACCGAATGCGATGAATTGCAACACAACAGCTATTTTTATTACGTGTGTCTGTTTTTGTGTTACAGTTAAACAATTGTGCAAAGTTCAGGATCAATTATTCAAGCAATAATTGTTGTTTTTGTGATCTTTCCACTTTTGAGTTCCCCATTTTACGTCACAACTTTCGTAATTTGCATATTTGAAAACCATAAAATAAGGCGGGAGTACACCCAAACTTTTGTTGGATAGTGAGGAAGTTGAAAAAGATATTTGAATATAAGAAGAATATTGAGTAAAATCAGCAAACCGTCCCTCCTGGCAAGGGACTAGTATAGCTTTGGTTTGAGGATGGTTTAGCGAATTTACATCAAATATTAACTTCAAAATTACATTTTAAACTTCCCATAAAATTACCAAATTCAAAATTCTTTATAAAACTACCAATTTTCAACAAAAAGAGTACAACTCAAAATTCATCCAAAAAATCTTCAGATATTCAAGCTGACTCTTCTTCATTCCATCTGTGTTTTAAGCGGAGCGATTTAATAGATTCAAACCATGGGCCAGGATATCGGAAGAAACGTGAGGAAATGTGGCCACAAAGAGCGATTTGGTCGTAACCCCGCCTTAATTTTTCAGCAACCAAAAGAGTTACTTCGATGAAGCAAGCAACATTTTTCTTCATATTCAAAATCCTCTCTAACAAATTAAGCTCCATAAACATGATATATACACTTTAAAAAAGGCTAAAAGACATTTTAAAAGTAGAACTTAAAATATCAAAATGGTACAAAGTTACAAGTTACTTGTTACTAACACCAAGGTACTAGCAAGCTTTCTGAATCTGCCCGTCATCTCGCCCGTAATTTTGGCCACTCTTTTTCCTGGGAAGTTGTCACTTAGTTTCTGGACTATCCGCCGCATTTCAGAATCTTTAATCTTCGCCAAAACCAGTGTGTTAAATCCGTTGTTCATCTTGAGCTGGTTTACAAGCGATTTGAGGAGCTGAGAGAAAAATTAAGAGGAGAGAGAGAAGAGTTTTTAAGGTAGGTTACACTGCGCCCGTAAATCACCAGAAAAATATATTAGGTAAAAAACTATACGCACTGATATATAATGGTTGTGGTCGCACTAGAAGCTTAACACCGGTGTTTTCTGGTTTTAAGTTTAGGCCGCTAACTCCAGTGTTACACTATTTAACACTGTACTGAGGTCGCACAACAAAGTTAAACACAACTAGTCATACACTGATGACAGATAGAATGGTTATTACAAAGTGAACTTGTTTTACATTTGATTGCCGTGTGTGAAGAATTATGCCTTAACTATGTGCTTTCGTTGCTATTCTCAAAATCATTTTAGTTCTAACCCTGGCCAACAGAATCTCATTTCAGTTTTAAAATTCTTGGTAGCAAGACAGCTTCTAAATATACGAAACTGCAAGCGAACGGCTCTTCTTCAAATTGATTAGCTTTTCTATTCCGTCGCCTCAGAAGAACTAAATTTAACTTCGACAATTTGTTTGGGTGTACCCATGTCCAGTAGTCAATAGGTTTTGGTTTGAAGAGATTTTCAGTAAACCCAGTCAACCAATTTTTCATCAACACGAAATCGTTTGAATACGTGCTACAAACGACTGATCCCGATATCACAACCACCTTTGTCAAAAATTTTCTGCTTGATGTCAAACATATCAAAACTGCAACATTTTATTTCCTAAACCAATTAATTTTTAGATAAACACTGATAAACCGTGCTTTTCGGTGTGGTATTTAAAACCAGTGTTAAATATATTCAATTTATTTATGTTTCTCTGGTTTAGATCCACATTACAACTTCAGCATTAATATTAACAGAGCTCATTCAATTCAATCTTGGCTCGTTCAGTCGATTTACAGTTTGCTAACTTCAACGTGCATGATTTGAACTGCTCTCTTTGCGAACTTGGAAAACTAAAAAAAATTGTATCTGTGTCCACTGTGAAACTATGAAATAATTAAATTAACAAATAAAGCTAAGAAGCCTTGACTGTGGTCTGTACTGTTGTAAAGCACGCGGGAAGTGGCTAAAGTCTTCAATTGCAAGAAGTAGGGAAATCGGCGAGTGTTTTCCTTACACTTCTTTTGTGCTCTAGCCACTTCCTGCGTGTTTTAAAACAGTACAGACCACAGTCAAGGCTTCTTCATTTGTTTTGTTTTTTTATAATAAAGAACTAAGAATTTCCCTATGAATTCATATAATTTTCACCCGCGGAACTTTCAAAACAAAGCGTTATTTCGCAAATAGGAAGTGATCACGTCAGCGTGCATCAGTACTCTCACAAAACATGCTAAACTGATTAGACCAATCAGAATCTTTATAAGAAGATAGCAAATGATCTTATTGGTCAAAAATACAAAACCTGCCAGAGTTCAAAACTTTACTGTGGTAAGCAAAAACGAGTTCACGTGGCTCCAGTTTATTAAACACTGCACAAAAAATTAAATTTCTAACACAGCTGTGCAGAAGCGTACCGCTTTACGTTTAATTGATACATTGCCGTAATAAAGAAAACAAATTGCTCAAGACTTATGGCTGGCTCACAACAAACTATTGTGATGTGTACTTCGGTGTCGAGAAGCTGTTGTATCACCCAAAAATGTAATAACCGCCCACAAATGTAATACTAGCCACAAATGTAATACTAACCACAAATGAAATAAAGTTAACCACAAATGTAATAAAATTCAACTACAAATATAATAAAAAGTTAACCACAAATGTAATAAAGTTCTAACCACAAATGTAATAAATCCATTAACCATAAATGTTATAACCATAAATCACAAAAGTAATATTAAAATCAAATTTTCAACAAAAGTGAAGTAAAACTTTTAGAAGTACTAGTAACAAGTTAAGATGCTTCAAACTTGAATGACAGGCCTTTGAGCGTGAAAGGAGGGGTGAGGACTGTGGCCATTGGAGAGGAGGGGGTGAGGGGCAAGGGGCAAACTGATGGGAAACTCAGCAAGCCGGGATAGCCGCCTACATGTAAACGAAAAGGCAAAATTCAATGGAGACTGGAAGCCGAGATATCTCGGCTTGCCGGGACAACTCACTCCATGTAAAGAGGCCCTCAATGACACATAATCCAAAAAGTTTATGGCCTTACACTAAAAACGAATGCACAGACGACCAACAAGGCGATTGCATTTAGAAAACCTAAAACTGTAGAACCAGTCGCAACAGCGATAAAGAAACTACCTCGATTACCTGACTAAAATACAAAAAT
The DNA here is from genome assembly GCA_027575215.2 of Hydrozoanthus sils. Classification (NCBI taxonomy): domain Eukaryota; kingdom Metazoa; phylum Cnidaria; class Anthozoa; order Zoantharia; family Hydrozoanthidae; genus Hydrozoanthus; species Hydrozoanthus sils. The sequence continues at coordinate 15,888 of JAOBRD020106797.1, read as the reverse complement.
TTATTACATTGTCGAAAACAAATGTGTAGTAAATAACTAAAAACGGTTCAAACAGCAACGGTTGAAGCCACGCTTCAAACCCAATTATGTTGATAAAGTCTAGACTGCTCGTCTACACTTCCATACAAACCAGATTACGATTCTCTTCGTCTGCACTTTTCGATTTTTTTTTTTGCGGGGGAGGGAGTTATCTGTGTTTTAGTGGTGTCTTTATAGCGTTGAAATATTTTTTACTTTTTACGGCTTAAAGATAACAGCGAAACGAAACGGAATATGTACGTATACGTACTAGAAAATAGTAAAAAGTGTGTTAAAATGGTATATATTAACTTCGCGGCGATCAATTTAAATGTGTACAGCGCTAGATTAAGTCGTTTCGTTGTTTACTAATTTCTGAAAATTAGTAAACAGCGAAACGACTAAATCTAGCGCTGTTACTTAAAGACTCTTGACGCACTGAAATCGATCTTCGATAAGTTATATTTCAATTCTTACTGTTGGTGCTGCAAATCTTAAAGTTTGGAACTACTGAAATCAAAGTTTTTTCTAGATCTGCATCACACACATCGTTTCTCGCTTTCAAGCACTCCTATAATTGATTTCAACTTAGGACAGCAGCTTGACGTAACCGACATGTACTGAAACCTAGACGATGGACGGTGGACGGTAGACGAAGGACGATGGACGGTGGACGGTGGACGATGGACTGTGGACGATGGACGATGGACGATGGACGGTGGACGATTGACGGTGGACGATGGACTGTGGACGGTGGACGATGGACAGTGGACGATGGATGATGGACGGCAAAATTCGTACTATCTAAATTTCAAAAGTGCTCTCTCTAAAAAACGCCTCTTCTGACACACTGGATTCATAATTTTGCTTTTTCTACTACAAAACGGTTCTACGATGCAAGTGGAGAATGGCTTTAATTTCACTCAAAGACACGATTACGCAAAAGAAAGATCAATATGATAATTATACCTGCCGAGTACTAATATAGAAAGCGATCAGACAAGTAAATTATCATTGGATCAACACAGCGTGCGGTCAAGTAACAGTCGGCATGTGAAACGCAACTCGTCTGTAATTGCCTTACATTAATAGGATTGTGTTTACTTTTGAACTGATGTGCGACAGCTAACAGTCCAAGTAAGTCACAGTTGTATTTTTTTACTTCAGTTCTCGTTTAATTCAAAATTCAGTCTCTCATAATGGTAAGTTGTAAACTATTTTTCATGGGCCATGGCCTTGCATATCATGTTTATTGGCAAATACTGTATAACTGTAACTTTTTTCTGAATCTAGAAATAATAAGGCCGATAGACTTTAGAATACCCCGGCAAGTTCGGGCACTACAGTTGTCGTCTTGTTATTTATTGATGTGAAAAAAATTTTTAAAACGCCCGGAATGATCAGTGCGACTCAAAGCGGCTTATAAAAAGCCCTTTCATCTGCAATAGTAGGAGGTGCATTTTCACGTGCTCAGGCTTCCAGCTCTGGTGTTCCGGCCAGACCAGTTAACCATTATTTCCTTTCTTACTGCGTTTCATACCTTGAGTTCTTGATGAATTTCGCGTCCTACAGTTTAAATTCAGGAAGAATTGGGCAGGAGTTTTGAAAATAGTCCAAAAACAATCCATAAAATATTGAATATTTACCCGAAGTCCGCCTTTCGGGAGCGGAAGTTGTTTTTACTATCTTCTGATCGATCTTTTCTCTGCCTGGTTGGCAATTACAATTACAGGCTATCGCGCTCCAGCAACACTTTCGTTCTCTAAATACCGTAATAATCGTCCAAAGAAAATTAAAATTTACCGAACTTCCAGACAACCGTCTTCTGAGGGCAATTCAAGTGAGGTGAAGAAAGCACGTGCATTGATTAGTACAGCGATCTTACTAAGCCTTAGCTACATTACTTGCCAATAAACATGATATATATGAAAGGCCATGGCCCATGAAAACTAGTTAACAAATTAACGTTACGAGAGACAACCGCTGCGTTGCTTCTCTTGCTCATTGTACGTTGTAGTAGAAAAAGCGATCAAAATTGAGAATAATCCTGTGTCAGAGGAGGCGTTTGTTAGAAAGAGCACTTCTAAAATCTAGATAGTACAAATTTTGCTGTCCATCGTCCACCGTCCACCGTCCATCGTCCAGGTTTTAATACACGCCGACGTACCCCCAAGCTAAAAATATTTTACAGAACCGAATTAATTCAAACACGCTTTGCTAGTCTAGTGAAACGAATCGAATATCGAGTGTTCATGAATGTAGACTTAATTATTTAGTGAATTTCGATAATTTCTTAATTGTTTTGCTTCACGCTTCAAGCCTTCACAGGATAATTGGTTGTAAAATTTGGACATTTAATTGCAGAATAACTTTGATTTTATCCCCAATCAAAACTTAGAATGGAAGAAAAAGACTAATTAAAGTCACGTTGCGTGCGGTCGAATAATGTGATGTGGCGAACCGTGACCAAAATTAGTTTTGACTGGCTATTCGAAACAATATCAGGAATTTGATTGGTCAGAGCTATCTCTTTGCGAGCGCAAGCAATCACACGAAAGAAAAGTCATTCGAAAATTATAATAAGTAACTCTAGGGAAAACGTGGTCCCTGAGCAGCATTTCTAACAAATTACCGGGACGTCGGAGAGAACTACCGATTGAGCACCTTTTCATCACGATTGCTCATATTGTTTGTAGTTGTCTTTGCATTTTTACGTTTGTTCAGGAGGTAAGAACAACATGAAGCCGTTTAATGTGTTCATGTGGCAAGTCTGCTACTGAGACAATTTTTAATTCGCGCTCGCTTCACCAAGAGTTGTGATTATTTGCCACGTGTTTTAGGAATTCAAACGTTTGAGTTTGCTCGATAGGGTTGAGATGTAATTCTTGGTTACAACGAAGTAGTGAGCTAAAAAAAGTTTATTCGTTGGAGAGCAAAGTTTGTGGTTGTTAGCTCAAAACTATTTGGTTTAGAAAGGGAGGTTTGTTGTTTGTTCAGCATCAAAAATTGGTTCAGGAAGTGGATAAGGTCTAGTATTTGGTTTTAAAAACAACTTGTGATTGGATACGTAGTATTGGAAGTCTTAAATAATTGGTTAATAAAGCGGAGTTTGTTGTTTGTTTAGCTCAGTATGAATTAGTTTTGAAAGCAGAGGTTGTGGTCTGCTCGGCTCTAAATGAATTGATTAACAAAGCGAGGTTTGTGGTTTATTTTATAGCTTAAAGGAATTGGTTCAGAATTTGGAGTTTGTGGTTTGTTGAGTCTAGAAATGAATTGGTTTAGAAAGTGAAGTTTGTGGTCTGTTGGTTTGTTGACCGCTAAGATTTGTTTATTTATTTAATTTAGCTTCACTAGTCTAGTCGGGAACCAACAGGTTTTACAACCAAATTATTGGACTCCGAGGACCTACGGTTTAACGTTCTTATCCGAGAAGACGCGAAGGTCTATTACTGTTTGCAGATGTTAAAGACTTTGAGAAATAATTAATGTATCTTTTGTAATTTCCTGTTAGCGTTCATGTACGTATACTGTCCCTTTCTATAGGCATGCATCTTTCTATAGTTTGTCATGTATTGTTTATCAAAACGAGTTAAAACAACGAAAGAACGAGTTTTATGTCTGTTGAGCTCAAAACGCCGGAATCAGTTAAAAGAACGCGATTTATCATTTTGTCATGTATTCTAGTGTTGTTCAAAAATAATTGGTTTACAGCTTTGTGGTCTGTTGACTGCAATTGAATTGGTTTTTAATCGCCTTTGTGGTTCTTGAGTTCTAAGTGATTCGGTTTCGTCGCTATGCATTTATATACTTTTAAGTATTAAAGCTCTAGATGTATTAGTTTGAATAGAGAATTTGCTTCTAAATATGTAATTTTTTTGCCAACTGACGATTGTCACTAAATAATTAATGAATCTTTTGTAATTTCCTGTTAGCATTCATGTACTGTCACTTTCTATAGGCATGCATCTTTCTATAGTTTGTCATGTATTAAGTGGATCTGCACTGTCCGGGTTATGTGTTGTAATAAATTGATCTTTATAATTTAAAATACAAGGGTGAATTTATAGTATGTTGGGTGAATCAGGTTCAATTTTTGGGGCGAGTGGACTCCTAGGGGCTACCCCTAATTCTGGCATGCTCTTGGTCGACCTGTTACCACGCGTGCGAGGTCTGCTCACCCCTAGACTGGAACCCCATCCATATGCCTATAGGGGGTATGCCTTATCATTCCCCGTCGAGAAACGTCGGTTAGCCCGGAATCTTGCGGATTTTATTTTAGCTGCAAGAGGTTGTTCAGCATAGATAATGAGAAACAACGCTTGAGGTTGTTTTGGATGGGGATCCCGTCCAGGAAGGGCAGTGGAATACTTCAGCCGTGGCCTGGTGATTGTTCGTAAGACAATAGCCTCTGCTCAGTTGATGTCGTTGGCGACAGCTGGATGTCAAGTTACATATAGTTCTTGGGCCACATCCACAAGAAGACCTTTGCGTTGCATAAAGTGGAAGTGGAAGTGAAACGGAAATTGCTTGGGGCCCTTTCTTGGACTATAGAACCAGTCGGGTAAACTGGATCTTACAATGAGCTTGACTCTTTGGTTATGTATCTAACATGCTAATCTTTCAGCCATTATATTATTTATTGCTCAAGGTCCACCATAACAGCAACAACGACCACAACATTTTTTGTTTAACCATTTCTTTACAAAAATTTTATTAATGCATTTTTAATTTAGAAAATTGCTTCAGTTGGTGGTTGTGGCCACAAGAAATAACCACAGGGTTAAAAATGCCAAGTGGCCATTTTGCCTAAATATATCAGGTAGCCCTGAAGAACAACAATTTGCTGCCTAATGAGTAGCATGAAAAGTAGTTAATGGTTGGAAAAAACACAGAAAGCAAACTAAAATAGTAGTAAAATTACAGATATACATACATATATATTTAGCATATACCAAATCAGTCAATAGCTTTTTTCGCGCGCTCTGATTGGTTCCTGAAACAGTAAATATCCAAGGATATATTTGCAGTTTTGAGTGGCGAGTCATTTTATTTCGCGATAACCTCGGAAGAGGAAATTAATGAAATAAACGATTCAGCCATTTTTTCCTTCAACACAAAAAGGGCCACTAAATTTTGGATGTATATATTCACAAGTAGGTTGAAAGTTGTTTTACCCCGAAATTTCAAGAAAAAGTACAACAATTAAAGTGAGCGCGGGCTTTTCTTATTGTCTTTTAAAATTTCTAATTGATAAATTTGGTTCAAACTTAACATGTTTGGTAAAATTGGGATGAGGATTTGTACTTTTGAAGGGTAGTCACTTCTTGAAAGAATGTTCGGGTCAGGTTTCTTTACTTTCCCTGTGGGTCGTTCTTTTATAATGACATTAATTTTTTGGTGGTAGTGGGCCGGGTAGGGGGATGTTAATTATTATCGAGGGAGAAACTGCTTTTTAAAAGGTCGCTATTTGTTTCATATGAATATTACTTCTTCTTTTTCAGGAGGATTTGCTGACTATTATCACAATGAGTGTGAAATTACCAAGTCAAACCAATGAACATGAGGCAACAACAAGTGAAGAAGTCTCTATAAATTCTCCATCTGCGCGCTGTACTTCGTGTTCTTGCTTTAGAGAAAACAAACAAATGCGCCTTCACCAACAGGACAGCTGCTGGTCATGGGTCGTTTGTTTTGCGGGATTTTGCTCCATTTTGATCTCACTCATGTGTCCATATGGCTTTGGAGTTTTTCTTCCAGCACTTCTGGATCAATTTAAAAAAGGAAGAGGATTTACAGGTCAGTTAAGAGAGAAAGAGCTCAATTAATAACATTTCAAACAAAACAGTAACATGTTTAAATACTGATAGTACTGGATTTTTAGCTCACATTTTCAAGTACTGATAGGTTTTGAAAACTCAAGAAATTTAATAAAACGATATATTCCAATCACACTTGTTGGATATAATGAGATCTGATTTACAGCTAACTCGGCACTACGTGCTTCTTTGGCTATTTACCATACCAGTGAAATCTCGATTTAACGAACCTCCATTTAACAAAATCCTCGATATAATTAACAATTATTCACCGAAGTGGAGGCGAACTTTCACCGACACCAAGGTGAATAATTGTTTTAATATGAACCACACAAGTTGAATAAACAATGAACCAAAGGTTACTTTAATTTTGGCAATGCACCGACAAAAACCGCAAGTATTCGGGCTATTTTACACAAATATTTAGGCGCGGTGGTGCTATCAAGTAGAAGTCACATGACAATTATGAGTCAGGAATGGTTGATTTACTTACTATTAAATACTGACAAACCAAATTTTGTTGCCAATTTTGTGTTTTTGGGGATTATTTCCTCTTCGGTAGCCGAAGTGAAACGGGAAACCATTTTGTTTCCGTCTCTTTCGCTGCTCCGAGGTAAATAGCACTGGATGTTTTATCTCCGAGCAATCTGAGTTAACCAATCAAAACGCGCGAAAATGGATATTCACTTGTGTGGTAAATACTAATGAAGGACATTTTTCAGCCCGGCCAAAGTTACAGTAAAATGTATGGAACAGAACCTCGATATAACGAACCTCGATTTAACGAAATTCTTGATAAAACGAACAATATTCGGAAGCCCAAACGTAAAATTTACCTCGATTTAACAAATAAATGTCAAAACGCGATAAAAGACGAAAGCAAAACAATTTTTTTTTAGCTTTTCAATCAACAACTGGTTATATGATACAAAAGTACTGTCAACACCATTAACTTTGCTCACAACTGAAATCATTTAATGTGGTCATGAGATACATTGTTACAAAATAATGAACACTGTTCTACTGTACATAATACAGAACCTCGATATAACGTACTGTTTGGCTATTTTTATGCGAATTCGTTATATCGAGGTGTTTGATTTAACGAACTCCGATTTAACGAGCAAAATTGTCCGGTCCCCTGGCACTTCGTTAAATCGAGGTTTCATTGTAGCAATGCGTGCTCTTGGATTAATCATTGTGAATTACTAGTAGCCCCTAGCTGTAGTAAGTAGTTAAGGTAACGTGACTACAATAATACCACCAAATGAATGTTCTTTGTAGTCCCCAGGCCTAGCAAGAGTAGCCTGCTTTAAGCTAAATAGGTAATTTAACTCTCTAAAATTAGTAATAGTAGTACTTAGTCCCTAGTAGTAAAAATGTTATGGTAACTTACTAAAATCATTAAAAACATACCTCTCCAAAATATAGGACTTATGCATGTTTACGTTAATCAAGCACCCAAATTAACTTCCCTGCCGCAATGAAATTGGTGAAGTTTTTGGAGTAAGCTCTTAGTTGAGTAATTGCGCACTTAATCGGTCAAACTTCCAAAAAAATATACCTCTCCCAAATAATTATAGAACTGAGCTCTCTGAATGAAAAATACAAGATCACTCACTCTGTCGAAACATCAATCACTATTGAACAACATGCAACATGAACTAAGAAGTAGTCTTGAAAGTTTCAAAGGTCCTTGTGCACTGCTTTCAGAAATGAAGATCTTTTGTTGCAACAAGATTGAAGTTTTTTGCCTTCACCATATCTAGTTTTTGCACTATATTGCAACTTTCCTGATTACTCATTGATTATTGCTCATGGCATTTTCTTAAAACTCTTGAGCCAACAGTATTCTGTAATGAGGTAGTTCAACTATTTGGACCCAGGCTTCTCAAGTCAAGAGTGACAATGGCAGCCATAGTAATATAAAGATAACTCACTGTTAAAGTAACATTACAGTAGCCTTAAGATAACTCAATAAAATCACTTACATTAGTAACCACTGGCTTGTTGGCCTGTTTTTGCTTTCCTTAAAAAATCATGCGTAAGAAAGAAAACCATTTTCTCTATTAGTAAGAACATAGTAATATACGGATTGGTTAGGAAAGCCGGCAAACCTCAAAAAGGAAATACAAAGAATGTACAAAGATGCTTTGTTTTATGTTGAACGAACCATGACCCTGTACATTCTTTGTTTCGGGTGTTAGTTAGAATATTTTGACTGGCTACTTGTTGATTTGCATTTGAAAAGCTTTTGTGTTTTCTGCACATTTTGTGCAGGGTCAAGACCAGAAAACAAAGGAAAATGGCGAACAAAGAGATACAACATGCTTTTGACTTTTTCTAGGTGGCTAATAATGCCTCGACTCCATGTCATTGTGACCGTGGTGGCATGGTGACCAACAACTTGAGTGAAAAAGTCGAACGCACTTCACTAATCTCTGATTACTTCTAGTCAGTAGTCCTATTCACTGCATTATGCATACAAACGAAATAAAATTGTGAAATTGTGTCCTGATAAGAGTTGGAATTGAAGGGTCACATGAACGGTTAAGAACTGCTTGATTAGTTATATATTAGGCCAGTCTATCGAAATGCATTGTGGTCTATGCTAAAGTCGTGCCCGTAAATTTTGCTAACAGCTTGTGCTCGCAATGTTTGTACTTGTTGTCATAACCCGTGCCCGCTAATTGAAATGCAAAATTCGAAAGCAAAAGTCAAAAGCAAGTTTTCAAAAGCGAAAGTGAAAGGCAGCAACAAAGAGTGCAGATACCTGCAAAAAACAACCTAAATGAGTGGTTTTCGTTTTTTTTACAAAAAAATCTAGAAAAAACGAAAAAAGGGGCGTCCGAATTGTTTCAATGACAAAAAATAAAAACGTAAAACGGATTTTTTTGTTAACCTTTTTCCAAAATTGAAAAACATTATGAATGAACGAACAGTGCACGGAACAAAAGCGAAAGTAAAAAGCAAGTTTTCAAAAGCAAAAGTGAAAGGCGAAAGTGAAAAGCAAAATGCAAAATTCAAAAGTGAAAAGTAAAAATTAAGAGCAAAACTCAAAAGCGAAAGTGAAAAGCAAACATCAAAAGCGAAAGTGAAAAAGGCAAATATCAAAAACGAAAATCAAAAGCAAAATGCAAAAAATCAAAATCGAAAATCAAAACTGTAAGTGATCCTCCTCGGCTTCCGTACCATGGAGACCATGGCAATAATTTTGTGATTGTCCAATTTTTTTCTCCATTATTCTGAATCAAAAGCGCCAGGGACTTCCTGTATACAAAGGCACGAGCTTGTGATTGATGTCATCGAAATAAGGACTCACTCTTGTATGAACGAAGCTTTCAAACACTTTCGATAATGATGGCAGAATAGATAGTGGTCGATAATTTGATTTTGTTAAATAACAGTCCTTGTAGACGGGGGATATTTCATCGAGCTTCCATTGTTGGGTTACAATCGCGTGATCCAGCACATAATTAAACAAAATGCTGAATGGGTGACGTACGCTGCCAGTTGCTCCATTCTCGGAGGAATTAAGTCACACCCCGTTGCTTTGTTCGGTTTTAGACTCTTCATTACCTTGCATTACCATGAGTGATAAAGTTGAATTAATAGCGATATGCGATAGATCAATTCAGTTGATTCTTACTGTCAATTTCTCTTTAGCAGAAGATTGAAACGTTTTTAGAAATTTCGGGTGCCCTGCCACCAAATTTATTTACGGCTGAATTATAAATTTGTTTTCATTATTAACGCGTTGCAAATAAGTTAGGATTATTGGGAGAACACTGGCAACTCGTGATCCAAACCTTTTCTCGTGCAGTTCTCCCAACAATCCCGCGTGTTTCCAACAGAGTATGGATCTTCTAAAGCTTAACTAGAAAATCGTTGGCAGAAGAAAAACCCGGCCGCGTATAAAAACCTTAATTCTTCCAAACTAGCCGAAATAGATTCACATAACAAATATATTTAGTGAGATCTTAGGCTATAAGGTTCTTATGTAAGTGCTTATTTTGATAAGGGAACTAGTTAGCGATCAGTACAGGGTAACTGCCACGAGGAAAAGGCAATCTCGACTTTATTGCTGTATTGAATAATTTTCTATTATACAGTTGAGTTGATATCCATACAGTTAACTTATTTTTACAAAACACAACCATACATGTCGTTAAGGTCAAGTCCTTTCAGTTCTTTTATTGAACCTCTGTTTAATATGTCTTCTTTCGTTTTTTTGTAAAACAAGAACCTATTAAAAATTTTAGGCTAAATAGACCTTTTTTCATAAATGGCGGTGCTTTTAATATTGTTTTTTGTGCATTCAAATTAGCCTTGCGAGCGTTGTTCTTGAGCTAATATAATAATAATAATAGTAATAATAATAATAGTAATAATAATAATAGTAATAATAATAATATTAGTAGTATGGTTTATTACAGTTTAGTATATACCAGCTCGGCTACGCGCGATTTGATTGGTTTAGAAATAGTAGATAATGACACCCAAATGAAATGGCGGACGGAAGGTATTCGCTTCGCATCCATTTCGGGTCTAGGTACAGAAAAAATTTTCTCTTAAAACATGGGATATTTAAAACAGCCTAAAGAGTTTCACTGTTTTACGCCGTTTACGACATTTTATAGTTGACAAACTGTCAAAACACGTTTGCTACATATATTAGGCTGCTCACGCTAGAGTCTCGCCACGCTCAGTGATTCAAGGAGTAAAAATGTTTTTTTTAAAAAATTTTTTCGTTTTCTTGAAAGGAACAGTTGCCTCGCTGGTATATACTAAAACACTTATTCTATTTCAATTTCTTTGGTTAGTGGCTTATAATGAATATCTACCTCTGCCGCTATTGCACCTCAATAGAAATAGAATAAGTGTTAAGTGTCCTACATATAGAAGCTCTTCATTTGTAATCCTACTAGCAACAATTATATTTAACTAATTATCCCTAAGATACAGTAATAAAAATTGATAAAATTAATTTAAAAATTTATTTAGCGCTTTTTCCAGGATTGATCAAAAGCGCTTTACAGTTTATAGTAAGTAAAGTTAAACAGAATGAATTGTGCAATATTATTGAAAATAAATAAAATGAATGAACAGATAAACTATAGCTCTTCGCTAAAATGAAAGGTCTTGATCATTTACTTAAACTCATTTAAAGTAGTAGCGTTTCTAATAAAATCAGGCAGTTTGTTCCAAAGTGACGGGGCAGCTCAGTCAAAGTTCACTGATGAAGGAAGGAGTGAGACCATGAATAGACTTGAGGGTGAGAAGCAGGAAAAAAAAGGATCTTGAATTGGATTCGCTTAAGGACAGGCAGCCAGTGAAGTTGTCGTAGTGCTTGAGTTATATGGCAGGATTTACAGAGGTCCAGAGAGAGGCGGGCAGCAGCATTTTGTATTCTTTGTAACTTTGAAAAGTTACAGTAAGCAGTAATGAAATTATAATAATTGTATAAAATCCTTCAGATAATAAGACAATGATAAAACAGTCATTTTCAATACCTTCTAATTAGGACAGGCTAGCTAGAAACGCGCGATTTAAGAGTAGATTTACATGATTTACAGAAAAATCTTAAAGTCTATACAGTTCCTAGTATCAGGAGGAAGGCCTTTGAAAAGAGTAGCAGTAGAACGTTGAAAAGTTCCTGGAGTAAGAGGAGTAACTAATTTTGGAACTATGTTAGATCGGAGGCTCCTGACAGGTTTACTGATTTCTAGTCGCAATGAGGAAGGCAGGATCAATATATAGAGATTATAACTTGAAACTTAAACTTAAACTTTCACTTAAACTTTTGGGTTAAACTTTCAAAAGAATTGTTTATCCAACACAAAGCTAGACAGGCTGCTTTGAATACTCACAAAAGAATATTGAAATGAAAAGGTTTATAGGTGTTTAAAACGGTCTAGTTAAGAGCAGGTTGGCTGAAACTTTGAGCTATAACACCACAACCCTTTTTTGTAAACATGTTTCGGCAATAGGTCCATTGACTTCTTCAGTGCAGTAAGAAGATTTTACAGTGAGCGACACTTAATCAATAGTTATACCATGTCAATCTTAAGTTATTCTTATAATTACTTTATTATGTTAATTTTCAACTTTTCTTTTCCTACTCACTGTAAAATCTTCTTACTGTACTGAAGTAGGCAATGGACCTATTGCCGAAACATGCATGTTTGCGAAAAAGAGAAAATTCAAAGTTGTGATGTTATTCCTCAAAACTTGAAGGCGTTATAAACAAAACGGGGTGTAAAATAAGATTTGTTGCTGAACAGATTCTTTTACGTGGGTTTTTACTTTATGAAAAGGTTAAAACTTCTGGTTTTCTCAATTTTGAATGTTGGCGTCTATGTGTTAGCCCATCTTCATAAAAAATTCACATGTGTTTAATTTACTTTTTGTTGTAGCCCTGGTTGGAACGGTAGCAGTGTTTGGAGGACTATTAAACACTCTTGGCCTCTTCTTGACTTCCTTCGTAACCAGTCTTCCCCTTATGTTTCTTACCTTTAGTCTCATGTGTGGCCTGGGTACAAGCTGTGTGTTTACATCTAGCATCGTGATTGTTCCGAGATACTTCAAGAGGAACCGCTCATTGGCTGTTGGGTTGCTAACCTCTGGACATCCCCTTGCAACTGTTACCATTTCGGCTGCAGGTAGCGCCCTTCTGGAGATATTTGATTGGAGAAACGTGTTCAAAATCGTATCGGGTATTTCTCTCTCTGTATGTTTCTTGGCCCTGACTTTTCACCCTAATGTAAACGACACCAATGAAGACACAGAGGCAGACAACAGCGAATGCAGAACAAAATACCTTCAAGCCTTCAAGAACAAGCAATATGTTGTATTTCTAGTCACGGCAATGTTTTCTTACATAACATCCAATATCCCAATTGTTCACCTGGTATGTTGACCTCTTGTTTAGTTCTGTTCTCTGTGCTCTTTATAAAGCACAGAAATATTGGTCGTTATTAAATGTTAAACCTTGAATATTGCGTTTCCAGTGCTCTGATAGGTTCTCTCAATCTTTTTTATCAGCTCATATTCTCGACTTGCAAGTGACGTCATAGCGGCCATGTTGGTGCCCATAAACAAAAGAATTTTGATGATTTCTTTTGTTCAAGGCACCAACATGGCCGCTTCGTCTTTTATCTTTGGTGTCTCTTGGAAGTGCGTGCAAGTCAAGAATACCAAACGCGCTCATTTGAAAAGTGTTGACCAGCAGAAAAATTTGTGCGGGATATTTCAGAAAGCTCATTAAATTTGATTAAACAACTGTTTCGTTAACGCTTGTTGCATACAGGATGATTTATAGCCATCTCGGCGATTCGCACCTCGTTGGCAGTTTTCCATTTCATATCAAATACACGCTCCTGGAATAATTAATAAGTATTAAAATACTAAGAAAAATAAGTAACGGATCCGGATTTATAAGGCAAGGTCAAATAAAAATCAAAGTCTAAAATTCTAGATCGTACCGGTTCAACAATCCAATTCCATTCCCATTTTTGTTTCACTATTTTTGATTGCCCAGTCCCAGTTGTTCGAGGGACGATTGCGCGATTAGTACTAATCCCGTCTTCAGTTTTAAAACAAGTTTCTTGTTTCCCAACTTAATAGACTGATATGTGTAACGAGTGCTTATACGAAGTATCGGGCCATTTTGAGGTCATGTGACCGGCGGCCATGAGGCCGATTGTTTTGGTTTTTTATCTAAAATACACGAGTTGATTTTGAGGAGCTTTGTTGCAGTTGACTTTCGTTATAATATGAACTGTAATTTTGGAATTGACAAGTTCAGTCTTCCATGGCAAATCTAAATAGTAGATTAGAGCCCTTGACCTTTCCCTAGAAAGAAATAACTGCTTGGTTTTTGGCCTAACCCACGGTTAACGCTTGCTAGCCTTTGAACAACCCAGCCCTGATGTGCAAATGAAAACTTAAACAAACTTTACATTATTCACTAATATTGAATTTTTGTTTAGACAACTCAAAATGTTTGTAGAGGTTTATAGATATAGTTTTTCTCCTTTAAGAATAGTTTACTATTTGTCTCTGTTTTTTTGGGCAATAAAGTTAGAAGTGTCTTTCGATACCCTTTTTGCAAAACACTGTCTATACTAATATGAAACATTTGTGGTTAAACTTAACTGTAGATATTCTTTTTATTCCTCTTGAATTAGTTAAATGTAACGTGATTCTGTAAGGAAAGCTCGTGAAGCACACCTTATTCAAAAAGGAAAAGCATTTGAACCATTCGGTATCAACAAACGTGACGAACAATAACCTAATTAGTACTTTTAGTTATTTTTTGTTTCATCTTATCTCTATTTATTATCTCCCATTGTTTGTAACTTGCGTCCGTTACTTTTTGAAAAACGTATATACAGCTGTAACATGAATTGTCCTATTAAACCTGATGAAGACTGGTAATGACCGCGTTGTATGATCAGTCTTTGCAAGTCTTTTGACAACATATTAATTTTTCATATTTTATTCGACTGATCGCGATCTTCTAATCCAACGTTGGCAAGTACATTGATCGTACACGGTTTTGCACTGGTGTTAAACCTACTTCATATTTGTAGTCTAACAGTTAAAAAATCTTAAAGCCCAAGCAAACTCACCAAAGACAAACGCTTTTTTGATAACAGGTAAATTTTGGAAGAGAAATAGGTATACCGGAGCACAAGACGTCTTGGCCTTTGTTCTGTGCTGGTGTGGGATCATTTCTTATTCGACCTGTGATTGGACGCGTGTTTGACCTGAGTTATTTGAACACACAGTATCTATACCAGTGTTTGCTGTTTGTCGCCGGGATAGCTGTAATGCTTAGTGGCCTGGCCTCGAGCTTTGCAGGCTTGGTAGTATATGGATTTGTTTACGGAATGCTGCTTGGAGGAAATCAAATTGCAATATTTTTGCTTATCTTATCGAGTCTGAGACCGCAACAAAGAACCAGGGATTTTGCGCTGTTCCTTTGGGCAATTTCCTTCAGTTTAGTTGGAGGAGCTCCTTTGGGAGGTAAGTAGACTGAACACAAACAGTATGATAGATTAACCATGGTTAAAATGCGTCTAGTTAAACAGGGTATCCGTTCACAATGTACGCGCGTGTAACTGCCTCGAGTAGGTAGTTTTAAGGTTGTTTAAAAATGGCGGCCAAACGCCGACAGACGTGGAAATTGGGACACCATTTATCTTGAGTATTTAGGGGGAAGAAAAAACCCCAAAACGCCTAGCAACATGTAACATGAAATAAAAACAATATTGAACGACATTAGAATCCGCCCCCCCTCCTTAACTTTTTACTATTCATCTTAGAGTGATGATTTTTTGCACAAATGGTAATCGCCATAAGAAATACTTAATTTTGGAGTTAGGTGCGATTAATTACTAATGACGTCATAATGACGTCATCAAGGATGTTAAGACTCGTAGTTTTGTTATATTCAGTACAGAACGCAGATATTTATTAAATAACATGAAATAATGTCTTTTGCTAACTTAAATTGCAATATCCTTTCAATTCCTAAATGTTATAACCCAAAAAAATTTTTGTGACGTATTGATGACGTCATACATAACGTGTTTCTTTTATGTTTTCGTAGAAAGCTACAACAGTGAATAAACCTGCTCTAAATGGATCTGAATTCAACATCTGAATAAATACCCACACTAGCATGTTATTTACAAACAAAACTTTACTTGCAGGTTGAAAAGAATAGTAAAAAATAGAAATTTTGAAAAAAATAAAAAAATACCCGTAATGTATTGTTTTGAAAATTAATTGGGATGTTTGCTGCAAATCTTGAAAACAAAACCTAGGACTTCCTAAATTTGATTAGTATGGACTTCTAAATATGTTATTGTGTTGTACATCAGCATCTAAAACAAGATGATTTTGAAAATGCAAAAAGCGGCCTTTGACTTTGTGGTTGCCATGGCAACAACATTTAGTGGAACACAACTAATTAATTGGATTTGTGTTCACACTATACCTTAAGGCCTTGACTGTAGGAACACCAAAGTGTGTTATGGGTTTGAGT
>JAOBRD020106796.1:29106-60606 GCA_027575215.2 Hydrozoanthus sils | reverse complement strand
GCAGATGCTCCTTTTCTCTCGTCTGGGGGCCCTGAGCCCCAGTGAGAGGAAAGGCGTCTGCTTTCGCAGGCTACATTACCAACGGCTCACAAAATTAATCAGTTGTCTGTCGTCCAAAAAAAGAAGAAAAAGAAGTAAATGCATGAACCCTTGGAATTACATTTAAGGATAATTAAATGATAACGAATAAAATGTTTGCTAAATTGTCGTGAAATATCGATTTTCTTCTAGTGTTTTGACCCTCTTTAATTGGCTGCCACCCTTGTAACAAATCAAGTTATTGTAACAGTGAGCCGGTCACTTGGCGCGCTGTGATTGGTCAGTTTAAGGTTCTACCGTACGTACTTCGCCGCGCCCTTGTCAGGGGCATTCGAGAGTCGATGCTGTCGGCAGCTAGCGTGGCTGCCTATGAGTGAACCCTGAGGTCAGGTAATTCACCTATGATATCTATTTGTTCTGAAAATATAGAAACGCCTTGCCGATTTTGCAAGCCGGCTTCAATTTGAAATAACTGAATTTCTTAAAGTGCATATATCTAGCAAGAAAACATATGCATGCTGCTCTGTTGTTTAACGATAATATAATAGAATTTGATAATTTTTTGCAAGCTAAACCTCAGGCGCGTAGGCGGGGGGGTTGCACCCCCCTGTCCGAAAAGTTCCGCTCAGAAATGACTAATACGGGGGGGGAGGCCGAAGGAGGGCTGGGGTCTTTGAGGGGAGGGTCATCAGTGAAAGTGAGCATCAAAAGTGGAGGGTCAAAGTTCTCTTGTAAAGCTACTCAAAGGGAGGGTCACACACCTTTCCAAAGAATTTTTTAATGAAGATTTTTGTGATTTTACTTTCCATTTTTCTTACAGATAAACCTTTTTTACACTTCCATACTCAAACTTCAGCTATAAAATGTAAATACCCCACATGGATTGTTTAGATTTTCGTGTTTCAGCTCGCACACATTCAGTATGGAGATACACATAAAATTATATTCGAACAGTTTGCGTTCACAACGAAATATGTATTCTGAGTTTTCTACGGCATGGAGAATTTCATGTAGTAGTGAGGGGAGGGTCGCACTTTTGTCAGTCACCTAAAATGGGGGATCAGGAGTTCTTTTTATTAAAACACAGGGGAGGGCCAACACTTTTTTTGGAAAAATACCCAAATTCCCCAGCCCTCCCGCCCAAGAAATAATGTACTTTCTCTAAGGCCGTGTAAAACAAAAGTAAGTTTTGAAAATGTTTAATAAGAAAAAAAAATCGTTGAATCTGATGTTTGTACACACTGACCGACTCAAGTCACTCAAGTTAGAAAAAAATCCGTTTCATATGCACTTTAACTTTATCATTGTAAACCTATTTTAAAAATCTGAGAAACACAGAACGTACTATTGAAATTTCAGTGCTAATTTCCCAGCTCTTTAGCCGTTTTAGGTCTGGTGAAGACATGGTTTTAGACTACCGATCGAAAAAACTGCGGCGCCCTGTTACATATTATAAGCTTGCTTTTAGTTTTAACTAAAGGTTTTAATTTTATTTCGACTTATTTCACTGTCCCCGGTACGGTGTCGCGTGCATGTATTCACAACATGAGTGCAGAAGATGAGAAAAATTCTACCATTACGTGACAAATCTATGACCCCGCCGCGCCCGGCTGCTCCACCGTAACAGTCGCGGGAGCCTGGAACAGAGATTCAGGCAAGCGCACTTTTCAAAATGGCGGCTGACCGTTGGTCTCTGTGTGAGCCTGAAATGGAAAAAGTACTGAAATTCAGATCTCATCTTTAAAGTTGTAAACGTCACAATATATTCTATGATTTAGATTTTTATTCAGAACGGGGATCGTTGTAGAATAAGCGCAAATGGAAAGAAGAGAATTGTCATTTTTGAGGACACGTCACGATGTTGATCTAATTGAAAGAAGTTTGGAAACTCACGATCCTGTCGTTATATGTGTTGCCAAGTCAATTTCAAAAACGTACATATCAATAAAGATCGTTGAAGAGGTCTCAAGGAGGGAAAATGAGAGAAAGTTGATTTTGTTTGTGGTACAAGAAGAATTAGGTGAGTTTTTAGCTTTCGGCAATCGATTGTGGTTCAATAACCAACATTAAAGTATGAACAGGGATCTCCCGATTCATGTCTGCATTCAAATGTCTACACGTTGAAGTTCCTGCCGTTAGTAAAGCATCGTTTTCACTGCACCATGGGCGGCGGAAGCAAATGTGCCCATGTGCAAGCATAAAAAATAAAGGATTCCAGATGAGAAGTGCTTCAACGAAGTGTTAAATCACCGCCTGTGCTTCACATTCCTTCTTGATCAGATTTCATCACCAACCGAAATTTTATATGCCTTACGTGTGTAATACCTAGCACTGACCCTGTTAATGTAACATGTCATTTTAATGCTTTTCTTCTAAACAGCATTATTGTGTATCGCTAATATATCAGGGAGGCTGTGCAGCTTGTGATACAAGAAAATAAACAATGATTAAATAAATGAAATTTAGTTGAGATGAGCCTTTCCAGAAAAATTAAAATAGATGCTCTTAATAATTTGGCAAGAATAAGATAATCCAAATAGTGATAGTTTTCAACAAACTTATTTTTCTTCTTCATCTTCTTCTTCTTCTTCTTAATTTGTTGTTAATTTTATTATTTTATTAGTAAAATTGATGGTAATGTTGTATTATTTTTTGCAGTGGCAGATGCTTTGAAGGATTTACTGAAAGTTAACACCAATTTATTGGTTAAAGAAAACTGGAGTTTTGATGAATATCTCAAAGACCCCCCTCATTACCCAGTGGCAGATAGGCATACTGTGTGCATGTTGAAACTGCAGCTTTTTAACGATCTCATGAACCAAGACAAATTTCCAATGGACCAAATTGCTGTTATTATGCTATATGATTTAAGTCCATCAAATGCTGATGCTAACTTTGTTTCTAAATTTCTAAGTTGTGAACCATCGTCGAATTATTTGGCTCCTAAGTTTGTTGGCTTGAATGATGAAGTTTTAAACTTCCAAACATCACCTCGTGAAGTGGAGACTTTTTTGTGGTTGATAAAGGAGATGTTTGCTTGCAAAGTGTTGGTGTCAAATGACCTTGTAGCTGTGAATCAGTACGGAGAACAAGCACTTGAAAGAAAACTTTATTACTCCCGACAACTTGGTAATGATGAACTGTCTCGACAAATAAGCCAACTGCTTCATTTCACCATTTCATTTTTACAAGATTACAGTTTTAGCGAAGAGGAGGCTGATTGTGTTAAGTTTCTTGTGTATTTGTTCAAAGAATGTTATCATGTGTTATCTATTCTGGGACCATGGAGTGCATCACAAATTATGATGACCATCAATGCAAAAGAAATCTTAAAATTTGAGAAAAGAGTTTCAAAAACAACTAATGAACTTCTGCTTTTACAGTTTTGCCACACACAAGCAAAGCAAATGCAGAGCCTTTTTGAGAAAAGCAAAATGGATGTCAGTGTTGATGCAACAGATTTTACTCAAGGGCTTTTTCAGTTTCTGATTGATCAGAAAGATGCAAAATACCAGAGTTGTGCTTCACTTGAAAACAGCCCTGATGCTTCAGTACAGGAAATAGAATGTAGTTCAGAGTGTTCATTCAATATCAAAGCAGAACAAACCAAGAAAAAAGCAGATAACTTGTTGACTGATGAGCTTTTTCTCCAGAAAGACAAAGCAAGAGTCTCCTTAACTCAGGATTCTAAACTTCTTGAGAACTGTTTCTCACCAAACTTGGAAGTTGGTTCGAAAGACCAAACTCAAAGTTGTTACTTGGGAACAGAAAAACCAAATAAGCAAACAGAGAAAAAACAAGTAATGGGGCAGCATTGTCAGCTTGGCAATACAGAGTGCCTGTCAGATAAAAATCAGGGTGGCACAGGGAGACCACATCTAAAGCATACTAATGAAATAAACAAGGCCCAATTGAATGACCCATTTTCTCTAATAGTGGTTAAAACACCAATATTTGCACAAGCAATCAACTTGATGATCAATGGGGTTGCTGAAAAAAACCCAGAGTTTAGTTTTCTTAGAAGTAAATGCTGTTTAGGAAGCCACCTGAAAATGAAGAAGAAAGAGCCAAAATGTTCGGAAGCTATCCCACAAGATGAAGTAATGGGAAACATCTTGGAGGGGAGTGTTCTTGTTACAACTTGTGATATGGAAGATAATTTGTGCATTCCAAGATGTGATCTGTTGGTTAGGGTTGAGGTACCAGAGACTTATGAGAGCTTTGTTAGGACAAAAAGTAAGTTGAATTCAGCCAATTCAAGATTTGTAGCAGTCATTAGCAAAGAAAATGAAAAAATCTCAGAACAGCAATACCAGGTGAGTTTATTGACAGTTTACTCTGAAGTCCCTAATAATCATACCTCAATACTGAGCTTAATATTATTTTCAGGACTGTATGATTATTAATTTTTGTGATTTACTTTAGTTTCTTTCCACTTACCTGTGTGTTGTTTTCCTGTTTTGCTATAATAACAGGGCCGTCGGAATGGGGAGGGGAGGGGTGGGCAATAATTTCTGGTCATTCACTGTTTCTATGTAAGAATAATGCTGACTGTGCCTCTGTGCTATGCTCACAGCCCCCCAAATATCAATTTTGTTCTGACGGGCCTGAATAATGTTCCCTCTCCTCTTCGTTCCCTCTAGTGAGGGCTGGAATGCCAAAACATTATAGTGAAACAGAAAGATAGAACACAAGGGTAAATGGAAAGGAGAAAAGTAAATCATGATAATTACCACCTACACCATACATAGCCCAATCAGAAAACTTGCCAGACAATTAATTTACAATATTTTCCACTCTTGTTGCATGTCTTTCTGCCCACTTTATTGGCAGTAAATCCTAACAAGCTAAATGACTTTGTTTTTCAACTGTTTTAAGAGTCCATCTGTCACTTTTTAAAATGGTAACTAGTGGATAGTTTTTATTTGGACTTATCCACACTGATACACCAATATTATTTACTAGTAGTTCTTAAAAAGAATTAATGAAATGCTGCCAGATTACTTGGTGGATGCTTCCTTGCTGTGAATTTGATGCATTATTCATGCCCTATTTTAACCTTTCTCTCGAAGACCACTCACGTCAATTGCACACACTCAAACTTGAGTATTCAACTAAGGAAACCAACAAATAAACCTTATGCAGAAGCTGATTGGCATACAGTGGTTGAACAAACCATAAATATGGAACACCAGAAATACCGGAAGCAAAAAGCCATGAATTCGCTCTCCTGATTGGCTGCGAGAGGCAAAACCAACCATATGTGGAAAATAGATGGAAATCCGAAAGTAAATATAGAGTTTTTCTGCTGGAATACAGACTGCTGCTGTCGCTATCACTCAGGCAGCAACTACTACTGAATTTTTCCACTCTAGAGCTCTAATACTATTACTTTGCCCTGTGGTATTACTAAATTTGGAAGATTTTTCTGCCCTGTACCATTTTTCCGCTATGTACTAAATTCAGCACTCCAGAGTAATCAGTACTTCAACCATATCCATTCTCAGCTGTTCTGTTTCTCAACATTTACTACCTCTAAGTTGAACCAAAATGCATCTCACTCTTTAATAACTACAAGTAAAGAATGATAAAGAAAGGTGGCACATTTATACACTAGACTAGATCTTTATGTACCCAGTGTGGCTCCAAACTTTTTAAAATCAACAATCTTTACAGAGATTTGTCTCTTTGGACTAGCCTTACTTGTATCATTCTTGTATTGTAGTTATTATTTAAAGTTTTGAAGAGGGAAGAGCATGGACATTATTAGGCAGAACAGTTGCACTTAGGTTACCTTCCCAACTTGAAGGGTCTAGTGAAAGAATGACATAAATTATTTAACACTGTTATCTTTAACTTCACATCAGTTGTTTGAAAAGTTGTAAGCATGTGTGCTTTTGTATGATTGTTTGAAATCGCATCCAGTTTGGTATACACCTCTTGGGTGTTCCATTGAAAATTTCCAACAAGCATCCTTACAAGTTGGAATCCCCCCCACCCCCCCCCCTCCTACTCCTTAAAGAAGACCATAAGATTGCTCAACAGCTCTCACATGTAGTATGTAGTTTACATTTCAAGCCTCTAGCAAGAACATGACCTAGATACACAATAACTAATATCGTAAAACTTCTTTTTAGACATATCAAGATATTGAGAAAGTACTATCACCATATTTCACCAAGAGTCATGCACCCTCTCAGTTATTGTATCCCCAACTGTTGAGGAATTTTTGTGATGAGTCAGAATGGAAGCAAAGCAATACAGACAGTGTATGTGATGGATTGCAGCTGGTATCAAGCATTTATCATGTAAACAGGTCAGCAAATTCCCAACCAAGTTTGGTGTTGGTCATTTTTTATTATTCCTTTCTTCATTTGGCTCTGAAACTGAATTCCAACTTACCACTCCCAGCTTACTTTTATCTATTGCAAGTTAACAACTATCCCTCAAAGGGGAGGTGACTAGTTAATGATGGATACATACCAAGACACCAAGTTTCAAGGTATACACCAAGCGCTAGTCACTTTATTTTCTTTATTTTGTAGCACGTGTGCTTGTGAGTTTTGTTAACATTCTTTGTCATTGTGTTTTTTTGAAGAGCACTCTTGTAGCACTATGAAAGACACATATTTTGTTGTTCAAAACAAAATTTCCTTGTCTGTAACTGACGAAAAATGCGAGAGCTTCAAAACCAACTAATAGCCTTGAATATCGCGAGTTACAGGAGCCAGTCGATTGCATAGCAGTTATCATTGAACTGTTCTTTTACTGTTGTCTGATAGATATTGCAACAAGTTTTCAAGTGATGGCCTCGGAACTCCAGTCCCCAGGTGCATGGTGTCTGAAGAGAAGAGTGAAGGGACAATCAGACTTACCTCTGTGCTTTATTTACCTAGGAACTGCCCGTTAGGGAACCCTTTCAAGGTTTGTTCCTTTGGCCGTTAGAGTTAACTGATGGCAACATGGACAGCAAAAAAAAATAGGAATTAATTTATGTTAATTCTATCAGTGTAGGCCAGAATCAACTTCAGACTTCTCATTACATAACATATACCACATAAGGCATTGTTTTTGTAATGGGAAAATGAGAAATGATCAAACAAAGCGAACTATTATTAAAAGATAAAGATTAAAACTCACAACTTTGCTCCATGAAAAGTATGGATTGAATTTTCTAACTGGGACTGAAAAGATTCAAATGAATGGTTTTGAGAAAGGAGATACTGAACACCTATTTGCTATACAAATTCAAGATGAAAAGAGTATTTTTGGGTTTCTGTGACTGAAGTATAAATCACGGTAGTGTTTGTTAATCCTTGTTTACTAGAGAAACTTAATTTAAGAAAGCTGATGCTTAAGCGCGTAATCGCTCGAGAGCTGCTCTGCGGCATCGTACATCGTCACACCCGCCGGAAGGTGGAAACCGGGTAGTAGTTACTAGACTGATAGTTTAGATACAGAGCTGCTAAGAAAAGAATACTCCAGTTCATATACAGGGTTTTCGTTAGCATTTGCAAGTACCAAAGCAGTGGTTCAGCTTGCGTATGGCACAAACACCCAGGAGAATCCAGGGGCATGCTTCCCCGAGAGATTTTTAGGTCTGGACTCTCTAAGATGCAGTATTCTGCATTCCCTTGGCCAGAATGGATGGTCTTTTGAGTAGCCAAAAATGGTCACAAAAAATGAAACATTTGACTATTTTGTCAGTTCTAAAAATCAGTTTGTAGCCCTGTTTACTTAGTGATCTTCCATTCATCACATGAAAAGGCTGAGTCGAAGTGTAATCGACAGTTTTTACCCTTAAAAAATAATTACTTCTTGTGTGAAGTACCGAACGTTACAAGTCAACAATCGGACGTTGCATCCAGTGTCCGCCCTGAAACGAAACCCCTGCATATTGAAAAGAACAAACTGAAAATTGGAATTATGAGAAAAAATGGAGAAAAGTGGAAGACGTCAAAACTAGAGTCTTTTTACGGGATCCTGCAAAAGACAAAGTTGATGGTAATTCAATCCTTTCATCTCTAAAACATATTTTAAAAAGGTCTTAGTGCTAAAATGGTATAAAAAAAGAATCTGGCCGTAAACCAAAAACAGTTCAAGAACTTTTTTCTTTACGACTTTAAGAATGATTTGGCACGTTACAACTTTAAGAATGATTTGGCACGAAAACTTTAAAATTGCAAAACTTTGTCAACCTGAATCGCCGCTTGCTCTGTTCTAGCAGCAAAAAATTTTACTGTCTCTTTAAAGCTGAGTACTTTTCGGCCATTGAGAATAATCAACAACTTGCCAATAGTCTAAGATCTATAATATCGATGCGTAATACTTATCAAGCATTTCTTGAGGCGAAGATTGATGGTTGTGATATTGGTAATCAAAATTTCTTCTGTAATGAGTTATCGTTAGTATTACTAATAACTACTAAGGGTGATGATGATGAAGCTGTTAGAAGTGTTAAGTAGTGATTACCTCGGATGCACTTTGAAGATGATGGTTGTGATATTGGTGATCACGACTTGTTCTGTTGTGAATTATCAATTGTGAGAAATAACTTTACTAAGGCAGATAGTATTAATTAGTAATAATTAAGGATGATGAAACTGTTAGAAGAATCATTGATCACCTCGGATGCACCTTGGAGAAGATGGTTGTGATATTGGTAATCACGATTTCTTCAGTAGTGAATTATCAATAGCATTTGTAAAATTTGGGTCGATGAAGCTTTTATAAAATTAGGCGATCGTCAAGGGTGCACTTTGGAGGATGATGGTTGCGATGTTGGTGATCTTATTTGTTGCATTACAAATTATTTCCATTTAGGGTGAAGTAGTATTGAGGGAGGGTGCGATTGATGAAGCTGTCAGCAAAGCAAAGTTACGTTCTCAGATGATTGCGGCACACAATGCTTGTCAAACACTTTTTTTGGCTGAGGAGCTTAATGAAAACCTAGAACCGTATTGGAAACCACTTTTTCCAAAGTTTACTGCGGAGGAGACTGGTGCTGAGTTTGTAGTGGCAGACGGTGGCCTCGGGCGGGATGGGTCTGTGAAAAGGAAGCGAGCATACCAACGGAAGGTAAGCAAAGTGTTTATTAATTGTAAGTTAAATCGGAAGCTTATTTTCATCCGCGATTCCCCAAAGTTTTGTTTGTCTGGGTTCCAAAACACTAGCAAATTTTGTTTAGCTTTTGTTGGAAAAAACAACTGGATCGACTGCAGCAGTGTATTGTGCATACTTCCTGTGGGCACTGAAGAAATCGCAGAAGTTTTAATTTATCCTTGAGAAAAGGTAGTTTGCGAGCCTTCCTTCGTCAACTCAAACTAGCTCATATCTCAATTTTTCATTTTAATTCAGAAGAGTCGATTGACAGAGAAGAGGTCTGATGATGACCTTAAGATAGATTATTTGTATGCTTTGATAAGTATCAAGTAGTATTTAGATGAACTTGAATCATATTCCCAACTAGTAACACAAACGTGGATAAGCTATCCGCTGGACGGAACTTCTGGTCGGCACTAAAAAATCGAAGATTGTTTTCAGACTCTTGGAAGATTTCTCTATCCATTGTTTTTAAGCAAATTTCTTGATTTGGAGCATCAGATTTTAATTTTTCCCAGAAAATTATGGAAGCAAAATCAAATTATGCAATTAAGATCCAGAGTATTTTTTGCATATCTCATCATATCTAGGCAAGAATTATTTTCAACATGCAGTTGCTTAAAACCAGGTATTGACAGCATTACCTTGAACGTTAAAGTCACGTGACCATACAAAGCCTCTATAAATGGGTAAAGTTGTTTCAAACAACTTTTATTATAGTTTTAGTATAGGTAATCGCATGGGGCCGAGTAAAATTAAGGATTAATTTCACGAGTGTTTTCAACTTTTTCCAAAATTTTACGAGGAACCAGGCGATTACATGTTTATGACATCGAGGGCAAAATTCTTCATTCTGCGCGGGATCCCTTGAGAAAGCGTTGTATAACTTAACTCATTTCTCCCAAATGAAACAAAATCTTTGCAACCTCTGAAAACATTCGGAAATCTTCGGTAGAGGTTTGAAATCGTTTTTAAGACATTTTTATGATTTTTAAAAAATTCGGAAAATCTTCGGGGGTGTTGGGAAACGTTCGGAAATCTTCGGAAATTGTCGGAAATTTTCAAAAATCTTCGTAAAATGTTGCTAAGGCATTTTTGAGACTTTTTGAAATTTTCAGAAAATCTTCGGAAAATTTCGGAAGTGTACCAGCGACCAATCAGTGCTAAGTAATTTTGCCCTGAATTAAGAAAAAATGCCCCCGTTGTTATCCAATCAGCTCGAAGTAATTTTGCCCTCTATGTTATAAATGCTGAAAATAGAATATTCTTATCCGGCTTATAGCTTATCCAACCAGGCCCAGGCTGGTCAATCCGTCTTAGAGTATAAACGGACGTGTTTCACAAGATGTTTGATTCGGAAGCTGCTGGGTTGGTTTGAATTCTTGCTTAAAATTAACACCCCGGCAAGTGTTTTTTTGTGTATTGGATATATGTTTGTCCTATCGCTTTATTTTTAATCTTGTAGTTTCCCTCTGTTCTGTATGACAACCTGCCTGTAGCTGACCTGGCTTGTTATGTTTATTCTCTGGAGATGGTGCTCACAAAACCACTGACTCATGAGCGCGCTCTTCGTTCCCAGTTTGGAGATGAAAGCCAGTTGCAACTTGGCCTTGTTTCAAAACAGCCTTTGCCAAAGGTCAGTTTCTAATGAGAAATACATCTCAGTGAGGCCGTTTCTAGTAAATGGCTGGACCTGCTACATGAACTTTCTTACACAGAGTCGGCTGTTCGTTGGTATGACGTGTAAAGACCCACTCAGACTTGAGTTTATTGAAATTTTATGGGGTTGGTTTGGTGGTTACACCTGTTTTTGTTATTTCTAGGAAACCCAGACAAAGTTGACACCACGTGCATGCACTGAGTTTTATTAACAGTGTGATTCTTATACATTTTCAGTTCCACCTTAAACATTTTTAAAAAAATGTTTATCTCCCAAACTTGTTAGGTGAGGGTTAGTGTATGTTCCATTGTTTTTTATTGCTAGTTCGACTGATATTATTTCAAAGTAACATATTACAGATGTTTTGTAACACCCTTACGGTAGTCATGAAAAGTTTGTGTAATTCGATTTTGTTGTAAGTAGTTATTATTTGAATACCATTAATGCTTTAACAAAAAATCCAAGGTATTTATTAGACTTTGTTAACTTTTTCGGTGATTTTTGGATCATTCACAGTGGTGTGAAATATGTTATACAAGGAGAATATACACACCACCCCAATTTCAGGAGCTTAACTTCTTACATTATCTACCCGTGCTCTAGCTTCCAGGCTTTGTCGTCTTTGATCGGGCCGGAGAAGTAACTGTCACAATAAAGAGTCAGGGTTCAGTTGTCATCAATGGACGTCACTTACAGCTGATTCAACGCTTTCACTATTATGTGTTCAAGCACGTCCTAGATCTTGGTTCAACCAAATCATCGCAGTTTGAACCTGAGGTTCAAACTTTTGGTTACTATGTGACTCTCCTTGATAACAGCCATTTCAAAGAAGAATTGGATGTGAACAAAGCGAAGAAGAGTGAAAAAAGCCATAAGTGGAACCAAATAGCGTTTCAAGCCCTTGAGGAACTAGAGAACAGCTTGAAAAGCTTTCGAGAGCCTCAAAATCCAGTTTTTGGAGACTCAACCGAGTTTGAAAGGTTTCGAAATGCAATCGTTGTTCCCCTCCACACTAAGGAACAACGCCGTTACTATGTTGTAGATATTTTGTATGAAATGAATCCCATGGATGCGTTCCCAGATTCAAAAGTCGCCAGTACCTTCCAAGAATACTTTCTAAATCGCTATAACATCAAGTTGAACCCAGAGCAACCTTTACTGGATGTTGATCACGTTTCTGTAAGGTTGAGCTTTTTGAGCCCGCGATATCAGAATAACAAGGGACAAGATCTTTCCTTCCCTCAGCAAGGATCCAGGCGATCCCAGAAATTGAAAATTTATCTTATGCCAGAGACCTGCTCCATCTACCCCATCCCAGCTCAACTTTGGCGACGAATCACCCTACTCCCTTCTGTTTTTTACCACTTGAATGGACTTTTGTTAGCAGAGGAGTTCAGAGCTAAGTTGAGCGTGGAGGTAGGAGTGGGCATCGACCAGTGGCCGGAGGCTGCTCCCATCCCTTTACTAGGCAGTGGTGAAACAGTGGAAGAGACTTCATTTGAGATACTTCAAGACACATACAGTCAATTCACAAACCAAAATACAACGGCAAGGGAAAGCAATGCCAATGAATCTTGCAGTCAGACTGAGTTCTTGATTAAGGAAGGCACTGAACTTTGTAAGAAACCTAATGAGACTTGCAGTATCCAAGACATAAAACAAGAAATTTGTGATGGTTTTGGCACTACTTTGAATTTTGGCCACCTTGGACCTCCATCGACCTTTTTGAGGTGTGCATTGACCTCGAAAGCTGCGGGAACTACATATTCGTACGAAAGGTTGGAGACTTTTGGGGACTCCTTCACAAAGTTTGCTGTGTCTGCTAGCTTATTCTCTCAACATCAGTTTGCTAATGAGGGTAAGCTGTCGTTCCTACGAGGAATCGAAGTCAGTAACCGTAAGTTGTTTTACTGTGGCAGTCGGCGAGAGGTCGCAAGTTACATGTTCGTCAATGGAGTTCAGGCTCTTGTTACTTGGAAACCTCCAGGTTTTTCTCTTGTAGTAGATGAATGGTGAGTAGCTTCTCTCGAATAGTTTTTCACTTTTTTGTTTTACCGCATTTTTTGTATCATTTGTATCAGCAACGATAGAAGGGACCGTGAACATTAATTTTTTGCCTTGAAATCAGGTAATAATCGGCAAAACCAACATGGATTCGTCCGTGTTTTAATAATGTTGCCCTTGAGCGAAATTCGATTTTTGCCGAAGCCACTTCTTAGTTAAAGTGTAATATCTAAAGTGACATTTAAAACCTCTTGCATAGCAGTATCTATTAAGTATTTTTGTTGGCATAAGTATATTTTACAACTTTTGCTGCAACCTTTTCAAGGATTTCTTGTGCCAAGAACTTTGTGTATTTTTTTGGTTGGATTTTAGATCTCCCGATAAAACCTCGAATGGAGCCCAAATGTTGACTGTAGCAACCTCGTACTCAAATATAGATTATTCCACAAGTTTAAATAAATTTATCCACGAGAAGGCAGTTTACAGGTTATTGTTTGCTTATCGTATACTAAAAAGTAGGTTTTTTGTGTGTTTTGCAAACCCCTGGATTGCGAGTATGAGCATTTGTTTTTATAAGTTTTCGTACGAATGACTGTTGCCTGTTTTGTTGTAGCAATTTCTCAGATGGAGGAAATTTTTTGCTTGGCAACCAAGCCTCTGAAGAAGATCTGGTCGATGATTATGATGATGATTATGAAGAAGTTAGTGAAGGTGATGCCAATGAAGAAGAGCAAGGCAAGAGAAAGCCCTTCGTAGGGAATTTTATTTTTAGTTACCAGTCATATTTGTAAGCAAAGATATAATTTGCTTGTTTTTGTTTAGTTTGTCTTGAAACCGAAAAAGGTATTTTGTCGAGTTAAGTAGAGGTAAGTTGAATGGAACAAAGACCTTTTCTAAACCTAAAATCAAGCTGCTCTGTTCTTTAAACTAATAAAATTTTTAAACATTCCTTTAGAAACTCGGAAAAACCCCAGCTGTTCGAATAACGAGGAGAAACTGGATCCCATGAACCATGTTTGCACCACGGACAAGTCCATAGCAGATGCTACAGAAGCATTGATTGGTGTATACCTGATCACGTGCGGCGAACTAGGAGCGTTAAGCTTTATGAAGTGGTTAGGAATGAATGTAAAGTTCCCTGAAGAGATTAAAAGCCTGGTTACTAGTTGCTGTGATCCTCGTAACTTGGAACCATTCCAAGCTTGCTGTTTTCCCCACTCTGATGCCACGGCAGAAATGAAAGCCTTACAGACGGAATTCAGAAGTCTGGAGATTAAACTGGGCTACTCGTTCAACGATAAGTACTTGCTGTTGCAAGCCTTCACCCACATTTCCTACCCAAGATATTACAATACTGTTAGAAGCAGTTATGAGAATCTGGAGTTTCTTGGTAAGACTCACAAAATATCGCTAAACAACGTGTAGCGATTTGTGCAATTAAACCTAGATAAGTATTAAATGTTGGGATTTAAGTCTAAACTCAACGTTAAGCAACGCAGACTCTATCATCCCTCGTGTCTATCAAGAAAAATAGCCAATTCTTTCAAATTTTATGTTTTCTACAGAAATCCCTTTGGGCTTGGTTGTTCCAAGGCCGATTAGCGATACCCAGGGTTATTTTTTTAACCTACGCTCCTGTTTCCAATCTTACAGAGACTGTTTTGGAATTGACAATTATTTTTTCGTGGAAAATCTCAACAGTATTTTGTTTAAGAACCGCAAATCTTTCCTTGCAGATTAAATTACTGCTTGAATTTTTGCCTAACCCAGGGTTAAAGATAACCAGTCTCAGAACAACTCAACCATGAGAATCAAGCTACATTCATTAGTTGGGCGACTAAACCATAGCTGTAATAGACAATCTATTTAAAGTAGTTTTGGATCCGCAAGAAATTTAGAAATTTTAGCCCATCACAAATGATCAGTTATCCATTAAACTTGTGTGCTATCTTGATGTTTAAGAAATTTAAGTTGCGCTCTTTAATAAGAATTTTCAGAATAAGCATTCAGTAACTATTGCCTCTCTCCTCAGTGTGATATTAGATTTACGAAGTTTGCCTAGGTAAGAAGAACGGCAGACCCGCTGAATGAACAATCTGCTGTCAAAATCTTGTCGCTTACTTTAACATATATTTTCTCCTTTTCCCTTTAAAGTCATTTTTGCAAGGGGTCCCGTCATCGAGTAACACGTATACGGGCAACCACTGTCTTTTTGATTAAACTTGTTATATACAAAGAAATATAAAGCACTATAGCTGGCTTAGCTACCCTTATCAACAAAATGCCAGGCAGAAACACTATCGTCAGTAATAAAAACAATAACTAGGATATCAACAGTAGAAAGGGCACTAAGTTTTAAAGACTTTGTTGTCTTGATTCTATGATGTTCCTTTGCTCTATCGATCTTGTTCCACAATCTGTCATTGCCTTAGTCTTTCTTTCATTTAATAGATAGAAGTAAAGTATTAAACTTGGACCACATTTAATGCCATAGTTGATTTATTGCTTTTTCTTCAGTTAAGGCCGCCACACACTAGACGTTTTATCTGTCTGAAGGGAACCGATTTTTTGCCTGCGACGAAAAATCGGCCGTTTGCGGGAATTAGAGACAAAAATCGGATACGATTTTTTGTGGTGAAGGAAGATCCGAAAACGTCTGATCAGATATGTCGGCTAGTGTGTGGCAGTGACCGACAACTTACCTGAACTACTTTGTGTATCAGCCAATGGGAAGCGAAATCGCAAGCATGTGATAAGTGAAAAATAGTTCGTACAACGTGGCTTAGGCACTGGACCGATAAGTCTCCCGACAAAGAATCGGTTAGTGTGTGGTGAGCTACGACCTGATAACAAAGCGGGCCCTTTAGACGAAAATTCGTCTAGCGTGTGCTGCCGTTAATAGTAAACGCTCTTTGTTCTTCTCAGGGGATGCTTTACTAGATTACCTGGTCACAAGACACCTCTACTTCCATCACCGGCACCTGGACCCACACTTGCTGACAGATGTCCGCTCGGCTATCGTCAACAACTATAGTCTCGCTGTGTTAGCTGTGAAGCTTGATCTTCACAAGCATCTGAGGGCACTCTCACCACACTTGTTTGAGATTATTTACAAGTTTGTGAAGCAGAGTAGCTTTCGGGGCCAGCAGTTTGCAAATCCGGATCACGTAAGTTTTTGTATTTAAGTAATTCTAGTTTTTGCTTTAACTGAGCATCTTTCCGTACGTAAACGATCAATCAGGTACGTTTTACACCAGTTATACATTTAAAGTATAGTCCCTAGGAAAATAATTAGTTTTGTGTTCCAGAGAGTCCCGATATTGCTGGAGACGAAGTTGAGGGGAATATCAGGACTCACAAACAAAAACGACAGGCGGGCGACAACTACGCTTTAGTATCCTGGTCGGGATACATTTGAATTTGATCAGGGGCACGTGACCAAGAATCAACCAATCATAGTGCTCCTTTTGTTTAGTGAAAGTTTAGGTATATGACTTATACATATATATAATAATGACAGCTGTTGGCAGGGTCTCAGATAGTTTGCTACAAACGCCTCGTATAAGGTTTTCACTTAGAGATATGCCCTTAGGCCACAGTTGACAGACCTACTCTTTTTTGACACGTGTTGTGGTTATTTTTTGAGTCCCCGAAGGAGATCGAAATATTGGGTCTGTAGTTTAAGACCTTATCCAAGAATACACGAAGTTCTTCTTCTTCTCAATTGTTTTATGACCCGATTGAAGGTCCTGCGTCGGGATTCGAACCTGAATATCCCGCACGGCAGATTCCCTTGTTAATCCGCGAATACGCAAGAGATGCCGACTTGTACATTTACCCACGATTCACAGCGCATAAACGTCTCAAAAGGCCCACAAGATCGCATAAAAAGAATTGACATACACAGTGTTATTAGTACATGGAAGAGTTTTACCAGTTGTCACCTTCCTTGGGCTTCTTTTAGCGGTGTAAGGTTCGCAGTGCATTGTGGTTAAACGTACACCATTTTCAGAATCGTCATATTGACCTAACTGGATGACACTTTACTGCCTTAGTTAGGTTTGGTTTTAAGATCGTTGAAAGGATCCTCTGGCTCTCAAAATCCACGGAAGCCCTTAAAGTTTGAGTTCAGGGGCTAGATAACTTAAAAATCTTTACAAATCCTTGAATTTTAGGATTTTTTGCCAGACATGAAGTATTATCCCCTTCTGATTGTCTCTGAAATCAGAACCTGAGTGTTATATCCCATCATTAGTTACTGATACTGCTGTTATCTAACCTTTTTTTATCAATTACTATCATTATTAGGTAGTTCATTTAGCCTTGCAAGTTTAGTTGTGCGAAAGATGATGCCATTGAAAAGCATTTACCCAATAACTGCCCGTCTTATGATATTTTCAAATGTTACCAGGTTTACTCCACTGCCTTCGTGGTTTCCAGTGATACAGAGGGCTCAGACTGTGACAATATCGAGGTTCCAAAGGTCCTGGGTGATTTGCTTGAAGCTGTTTTAGGCGCCGTCTATTTGGATAGTGGTTTGCGAGTAGAGGTAGTCTGGCGAGTTTTCTTTCCTTTCTTGAAAGACTTCGTTGGTAAGTGTTCGCTCAAAGAACTATCTGTTCAAATCCTCAATTTGATGGCATCATTAAGCCTTGCCTTGCCTAGTCGAACCGTTTTCTGTTTGAATGGAGTTAACATTTAGAAGCACTTCGGTTCCTCTGAGATCACTGTAAAGAATCTTGAAATCTCATTACTTTTTTTTATCGCTGCCCAGGTTTTCGTATCCACTGCCCACGGTCAGTCCTTGCTTAATTGTGAGATGTATGTCGAAAAAATTAAACATTTTTAACTGTGATTTAAGCAAAGGGGATTAAATAATTAAGTTACTTGTTTAGGGTTGGTTTGCATAACTTAACTTGAAAATACTGCAGCGTTTATAAGACCGTTCATAGCTTGTTACTATACGGACTTCCAAACTTGCAAATAACATTTTTCAATTTTGAAAAGAATACAAGAAAGCAAGGAATTTGTAGTGTTAAAATATCTATTTCCTTTCTAGCGTTATTTCACTTATTCTTGATAGATCATTATTCTGCCCATCCCAACCCCTGTAAAGCTAATTACCTACTAGATGTTACCGGTGCAGGTAAAGATAATGCTGTCGTTTGGAAACATAATGTTAACGACCTTAACCCCTCTTAGTTCCAGCCAATTATCATCTAACTTCTTACATAAAACAGGGCATTTGATATTGAGAAAATGATAACTTATCAAACACAGAAAATTACTGAAATGAAAAGTAAAATTCTCCCAAACTTTTGAATGAAAAATAAAGAGTCTAGTTTGGAGAATTTACCTACTCACTCAAATCGAGAACTCGACTGCTAACAACATGATACATCATTGAGAATATATGGCAGGGGCAGCGCTTCCTTATTTGGATCTAGTTCCGGTAGGGCCTCCTTATTTGGATCAATTAATTTTTGTACTTCATGTAATACTAAGCAACTGTCCTGCGGAACGACCAACAGACAAACTGCATGATCCGATCCGTCCAATCAAATCGAGAATTAACCATGATACATCGTTGCGAATATATGCTGTCTCGTTAGTACACCACTGTGTATACCCCTGACGGTATTGATACCAGTTACTCTCTAATGTCCTGATTGTTTTTGCTCTTGACAGATCACTACTCAACCCACCCCCCTGTGTCTCCTGTTCGACAGTTAGTTGAGCAAAGGCCGAATGCCGTTAAATTCTCGTGAGTATTGCGAAATTAGACGTAATTTATGTTGATTTATTTGTTAATACGTTATCAGGGGCAATGCTAACAAACTGTTGCTGCTAAACTTACGCCGACATCCACTGTCTGATAGAGAAGTTCGGCTGAAAAAAAATATCTTACCCAGTTTTTCACAAAGTTCTCGTGTTTGGAAATTACGAAAATACGATAAAAACTTACAGTTTTTTTGAAGCTTACCATTTTTCAAAGCTTACCATTTTTCAAAGCTTAATTTTTTTTAAAAGCTTACCATTTTTTAAAAGCTTACTTTAATTCCCATCAGGAACTCGGTTTTTTCAGAGTTATGTCTCCGCATTATTTATCAGATATTCACAAGTTCATTACATATATACATATTTATCGTCCAAGAGCCAATGAAGTGACTGCGCGATGCTGTTAATTAATGAGTGCGTCCTCTTGGCATTCAAGTGATTTGTGCGATACCAGAAACTGCCCCTTATATTCAGCATTGATTTCGGCCTTTGAAGCAAGATTTCCACCATTCAAACCCGAATGTAAATGGCGATCGCTGACTGCAGTAGATGTCCATGTCACTTTAAAGAACAATTTTATTTAAGGTTTTGGTCGTTACTAAGCATTACTTAAATAGTGCAGTAGTGTTCCCCCCCCCGTTCTTGATTATCACCAAAATTGCTCCATAATAGTCATTCTTCTCCGCAACTTTTTACCTACAGGCCTCCAGAACACATGGTGGACGGCAAGATCAAGTGCTCTGTGAAAGTTTATGGCATAAAACGTTCTTTCGTCGGAATAGGCAGAAACTACCGCATTGCCAAAACCACAGCAGCTCAAAAAGCGCTAAAACATGTAGAGAACAAAAGCTAGAAAAACTTCTCAAGCTTCTCTAGCAGCTATATTTTTTCTAAGATACAATGAACTTTCCTGTTTTTCTGAACTGGCGTGACTTTCGACTAAACTCAAAACGAGCTTGGTTTAGGGAATCGTTAAGGAGTTTTTAAGTTGCCTTTCCGACGTTAAGATTAAGCAACAGAAAATGATAGAAATGAAGATTTGTGTACTCCAACTTGATTTCTTGATTGAAAAATGTATATATAAACATTGTATTTCACAATTTATTTTCATATATTTTAGTTCTCATTATACGATATATTTGAAAACCCATTGTTTAATTATTTGAATTGTAAACCGACCAAATTACATTACCACAAATTTTTTGTTGTGCATTTTTTGAACTTTTGTATGACGAGTCTGACTTTGCAAGTTAATTGGAATTATTTTTCAGCCCCCTAACTACAATTTATGCCGTAAGTCAGACTGTTTTCACAGCTCCTTAACCAAAGTTTTGCTTAAAAGCCAGAAGAAAGTTGATCTAAACCAGTTAGAGAGTTGAATTTGTTTAACACGACTTGTCTTGCCTTTTAAAGCTGATAAAAATTTCTTTTAATGCAAGCGTGACATTCAATGTCATCTGCAGTTTCAGAACTGTGATCTGTTGTAACTTGTAACTAGACCGCGAAAACTGTTTGCGTTTGCGGTAACAATTCTTTTCCAAGAACTCAGTAGAATAAAGCG
Source organism: Hydrozoanthus sils (assembly GCA_027575215.2). Taxonomy (NCBI): domain Eukaryota; kingdom Metazoa; phylum Cnidaria; class Anthozoa; order Zoantharia; family Hydrozoanthidae; genus Hydrozoanthus; species Hydrozoanthus sils. The sequence continues at coordinate 40,462 of JAOBRD020106796.1, read as the reverse complement.
AGACATTTTCCAGCAAATTTCAAACTTTGCTTCAAATTTGTAGTAAGTCTACTTGCAAGACCACCATACTCTTTAATATTATGGTTGAAGTGAACAGCAGGTAATGGGCTTCTTATGAAAAGTATATCATCTACTTTTCTTGCCAAGGAATAATAAAATTCAAAAGATTTTGAGAATCCTCATTAATCATATAATATTTCATTGGTTGTCTAAAAGTCGTGCAGCCGACTCGGATGATATTATTATATACGCATTTATGCTAGCAACTCTTTGATACTCGGTAACGTTATTCCGTTACTTCGACGAAGGAGAACTTTATATGGATGATTCATCTAATTTGAGAATGGAGCTTCTCGTTACAATCAGCCTGAAGGTGCTGTGCACAGTTTTTCTAGAACTGACAAATTCTAAACAGCCCGTAGGGAGGGAGGGGGGATGGGTCGCCCCCACAGACGGCAAAGGTCCATTTTTTTTGTTGACCAATTAATTGAAAAAGCAACATTTTCGCCGCATATTTCTAAATCGACTTTAAAGTTCAAAAATTTGAATGATATCCACATTTTTAAGGTTGGTTTTACCTGCCTGTTTTACATTTCAGTCTCGAACCTAGTTTTCCCCAAGACTCGCGCCTTCGGCGCTCATTTGGTCCGCTTCCTCGTTCAGTCGTACCTTCCTGCAAAAAATCCTGGCTACGGGGCTGCTAAAAAGAAACGGTGTAGGAATATTTTACCAGACTTGGACATTTTTTAATCAGTCTTACGATGGCGTCATTGGAGCTTTTGAAAGGGAGTTTATCAAAGGAACCACGGGGAGGTAATCTCGTGTAATGATTCATGATGCCAGACTGAGGTCTAAGTCTTTACTGTGTTGTAATCAGCCTGACGATGGTGTCGATAATTCTGCTACCTCGAGGGCAATGTAACAGATCCATTCCTGGAGACTCGATCTTTCCCGACAGCAACTGGTCTAATTCTTCTCTTAGGTCACGGACAATCTTTGCAACCTGTCAATATTGCAAAGAAAGGGATGAGATGGTTTACAAGCGCTTAATTTCCACGAGTTTCTTAGGGCATGTATGCCTCCACCAGCAGAAGTTAGGAAAGCATGCGTGAGACCAACAGAGGAAATGTGTTATTAACAAGTCCAACATGATGACTACCGGATTGCCAACTATAACACTTTCTTCGCTGTATGTATGCCAACCTCTAAATGCATAAGTCAACAAATATTTCCCGTTGTCGCTTTGTACCACTAAAAGTATATGCCCGGGTCTTAAATTGTTTATAAGATGAAAGTATCTCATAAATGTAACTGGCATTGACTTCACCCTGTTAGCTCACCTGTAAACTTGGTGAAGTGAAGCGTATCCAACCATCGTCAATGGCTACAACAAACATCCCTTTTTCCAAATCGATCGACACCAAGTCTCCACAGAACAAGAGGAGTGAGTACACAGAGACCATGCTAGTGTCCCGCACGTACACCTGAAATAAAGCGAGTAGTTTTGGTCATCACAATATTATAAAGCCTAATAAAACATATAGCACGTCTATCGTGTAACCCGTGATTGTACGAGGTGGATAGGAATGAGGTATGATGGGGATTTGCCGTTGTTTCTTATGGTAAAAAAAAATCATCTCAAAGTATTCCTTTATGGAAGCAATTAGGTCAAACTTTCTAAACTCTTACTGATGCCATTTTTTTTTCTACTTTACTTCCTGACATTTTTTATAATTTGTTATTTCTCTATGTGTGTTTATTTTCTAGTTATCCTAGTTTAAAATAAGTACCATTCCTTTTGTGCGACCAATGTCATTTTAAACTAGTGGAAAACTGACTCGATTAGTTCGCTATTTTCAGTTTGCCAATATCTATTTTCGAAACTAGAATATAAACTGTAACGTGAACTTCTAAGTAATAAAAGTAAATTGTTTTGATGTTGTTTGCAGCTGGGTGATAGGAGAAAGATGAAGAGAAGGTTACGAAGAGTAATGAAGTTGGAATACCGGTGGGAGGTTTGGATTGAATAGTGGCACGATCGTGAAGCGTATGGCAAGGGAAATGCAGTTCAGGATGGCTGGATAGGGGCTTGGATTTGAACAGTACGAGCAGTTAAAGTGGGTGAAAAGGACTATGGTGTTAGAATGACTGGATTGGGGGTATGGAATTGGGTGGTAGGGCGGAATTAAAGTGGGTAAGAATGACAGGATCTAAATATTGCGCCTGGTGGTATGAAAAAATTGGAGAGGGGTATAATGACAGGTTGAGTGAAATGAAGCCTTTGAAACGTCAGATGTTGTATAATGGATTTTTGGTGTGCGAAAAGGGAAGGGGGTTGCCATAACAAATTGACATCGGTTTATATGTCATATTTAGAGATTGGTTCGATTAGTACAGGTGCATGCCAACCTTCGATGTCTTGACTTTCTCGTGAAAGACCAGAAAAGGACTTTCGTAAAAGTTAACCTGGAAATTCACAGACTTCGGATGGATAAAAACCTGGGGAATACAAGCAGAAACAAAGAAAATTAAGTTTCTTTTTCCTTACGAAGCAGTGTTACCTAGCTAATACTAAAATGAGCACAAACTTTACCTGTCCTTCAGATTTCGTCCAAAACTTCAGTTCTACAGCTTTGGCGTCTTTTGCAATGGCCCCTAAACAATGTACAAGATATCAATCAAAAATGATGGCAACCTGTACATTTAGCCACAATTCGTAGCGCATGAAAAACCTGAACGCAGAAAGAGAATCTGCAAACTTCAGATTTGACATACAAACTGTTGTATTACAAGGAAGAGTTTTAAAAAATTATGGTCTCCTTTAAGGTTTGAGCCTCGTTTAGCCGTTCTAGGTTCGAATGGCATTGTGGTAACACGTACAGCCGCCATTTTTTTCGGTCCGTTAAATTCTTTTGCCCGATCTCAACGAAATATCGAGTGATGCTTTGGACTGTTGGAAATTCGCACAACCCTCGAGTATCGCAGTAAACTGCAAAATTCCAAGTTACATTCATATCAAGTGTTGGCCTGCACGAAGTAGGGCTATCCATTGTAGATAATAAAGTTAAACCTATCTAAGACAGACGCCTTTGGGGCTGGCTTTAACTTTCCGTCACAGAGAGGTGTCCGTCTTATAGAGACTTAAAATACAGTAAATGAATGCATGAGAAAAACAGTAGGGACATATATTTATCAACGGAATGTAGGGCAATTGAGTGTAAACAAGGTAGTTATCGGTTATTGTTAAGTTAAGCTCGTGCAGAATGTTATGTTAACAATATTTGCAATTGTACTTAGGACTAGGATATTTAAGTAGAGTGTTCTGTGAGTTACCATCGAAGGTATCTCGACTTTTCATCAAATTTTAATTTGCTCATAAAAGTTGTAAAATAAGGATTGATAACGCTGGTGATCAAACGAGATGCCCCTCCCTGGAAAGACTGTTTGTTTAATGTCTTTATAAGTTTATAAACAATTTGTATGCAGTTCACTGCAGAGTGATTAGAATACTAATAATTTTTAGCATTTATATAGCGCCTTTTCCATAGGTAGATGATCAAAGGCGCTTAACAATGATTTACAGTTACTCTGGTATTGAGGTTTATTATATTAGATTGCTAGTCCGTTGTACACGGCTCACAACTATATTCATAAGAGTTGCCCTCAGTTAGTAAAAGACAAAGACCACGACACCGGGATCACCCTGCTCTTTGTCGACAAGTGTTGTGGGTTCTTTTAGGTCCCCGGATAGGAGATCGAGAGGCTGGGCCTACGGTTTAACGCCCTTATCCGAGAAGACACGAAGGTCTAACCGTTTGCGGATGTTAGGGCAAAGGCAGCACCTTCTCAATTATTTTAAGACCCTGAGTGTAGGTCCAGCACCAGGAATCGAACCTGGGCCTCCCACACGACAGGCTGGCGCCTAACCAACTAGGCTAACCAGGCGGCGGTCTACAACAATATTTTGGTCCGTTTCATAGAAGTGTCCTTCTTATCTGGGTGTCCGTCTTGAGGGGTTTAACTGTAGTCGCAGGGACACGTATCCTCGTGTCAAACAATGCTTACTGGTCAATGACTTGATACAATGTGGCGTTTTGACACTTACTGGCACATTCTTCTAACTCTCGGCGTATTTCCCGATAATCTGCATGCGCACAACAGCAATTTTTGACTTTGGGTGTTTTAAGTGGTTATTTTTAAGTTCCATTCATTTAGGTCCCCAGCTCCCAGTGTCTCAATTTGGATAAAATTTTTGACTTAGATCTAGATTCTGTAATTGAACGCAGTAACCATGAACAGTTTACTCACCACCGCTGAGAGCCATGTAAGTTGTTTGTGGGCTCACAACCTGCACCACGTTGGGATACAGAGCTGCACAAAGAACTGCGACGATCAGTCTTTGATTTTCAGAATAGCAGTTCGCCTGGTGTTGGAGGAAAATTTTTTTGTTGTATTTAATAGAGAAAATCCGTATTTAAAAACCTGTATTTTTAAAACAAAGAACTGCGACGATCAGTCTTTGATTTTCAGAATAGCAGTTCGCCTGGTGTTGGAGGAAAATTTTGTTGTTGTAATTAATAGAGAAAATCCGTATTTAAAAACCTGTATTTTTAAAAGTTAACCTGATTCTGGTGTTTACTAGAAAGTTCGACCATAGAAATTGATCTTAAAACATAGCAACTTTTAAAACTGACCACTGCTCCAAGAATAATTTTTTTTGATAACAAAAGCACTAAAAGTGTTGATTAATGTTTCTCAAAGGGTCCCTTTTTCGGCCTTCCAAGACGATGAATGAAATTCATTTTAAGGTATGGAAAAAATGCTACCTGTTTATGGAATACTGTACCACTTGTAAATATAATAAAATATAATACAACAATTTCCCACATGTGCATTCCTTACTTCGTCAACAACAATGTTCAAATGTTTAGAATATAAGCGTTTTCGACACTAAAAAGATGACCTTAGTGAAGATCTTCAGAAGATGACCTTAGTGAAGATCTTCAGAAGATGACCTTAGTGAAGATCTTCAAAAGATGACCTTAGTGAAGATCTTCAGAAGATGACCTTAGTGAAGATCTTCAGAAGATGACCTTAGTGAAGCCATTCTGAACATGACCTTAGTGTCGAAACGTTTATATACTAAACTTCAAAACTTTAAACATTTCAGCCTTTGATTACATAGTAACCTTTTAGTGAAACCGAACATTAACAGAACATTAACTCGATAATTAATAACGTAACACTACTAAGAACACTCGAAGCACCTCCTCGCCAGTAGCCGCTCGCACGCCATCCCCGGTACGTGGTGCTATCCTCTCCATTTTCCTGGACGTCAGGTTGCTCGTAATGAAACCAATGTCCGAAAGGAGCTCGGCGAATTGACATTTGAGGCTAGCAATCATCTGCAAAGACGAGAGTCGTGAACAGGCAGCCAAACTAATAAAAAGATCCCACATACAAAAAAGCTAACCAGCCACATACATAAGGATAACCAGCATGCTATATAAATTGGTGTAGAATTAGGTTATGGATGGTAGAATAATACCCTGAAACAAATCCATATCGGAGCCAAATGTACCACCAAGATAGAATCCACATCCTTAAACAAATCCTTATCGGAGCCAAATTTAGAACCAAGGTAGAATCCATATCCTAAAACAAATCCTTATCGGAGCCAAATGTACAAACCAAGGTACAATCCATACCCTAAAACAAATCCTTATCGGAGCCAATTTTATATAATGAAATTAAAAGAAAAAAGGTAATTGGAATGTTCAAAGACAAAGAAACTACAAAGATAGTTTTAGATTTACACGCTTGACTTGAATTAAGCTAAGCCTTTTCAAAATTAACATGAATGACCACTTTGATCTTGTGTTGGAATTCTGTAGAGGCATAATCTAAGGTTCCGAAGCATTCTGTGAAACAAAGAGAGCGGCATTGAGAAGAGCTCTTTTGGTGTTTGAAAACGTGATCCATTGTCATGTGCTTACAGTTTTACAACAGAATTGAAAAACAATGTGAATTACGTATATATGATGCTTAAAGCAAGGTTTTATGAACTTGGAGAATTACAATAGGTTCTTTGATACGGTGCTTTTCGTGCAGTGTTTCAAAGAAAACATTTCGTAATAATTGGGTTTGTTGTCTTTAAAACAGAGTAATAAACAACCCTACAAATCATTAAACAATGGTTTATGTTTACACTCAGACGGGTAACCGATTCGAAAAATGAGTTGGCATACTGCTACTCCCTAGATGAAAAGAAACAGAAAAGATGACTTTGTGGCCACAAAAATGAAGTCTAATTCATGAAAACTACGTCACGGGGCTGACACGTCCCAAGGCGTCTTCTAGTTTTAAACGCGCGGAAAGAGGGAAAGCGCGCAGAGGCATGTGCGGGGAACAGAGGGTCATTCTTTGTTTTGCAACCAACAATCGATTTTGCCTCTTTTGCTTTTACATCTGTCAAGGAAGGTTGGTGCGCTACATTGGCCAAGACTTACTCTCAGGTGCCAAATAAAACCACGACACCAAATAAAATAAAATGGAGCTAATTTTCCCCGGATGCTTCGTGCTACCACTCACTTGTAAGGTCTTAACCGATAGGTAGTTCTCGTGGCAATACTGGTACCCAGCACTCATACCATAGGTTGTGGCTCGTTCAGTCCAGCCCTGTAAAGAGTGTCATCAACGGGCATTATTCAACACTTTTTACATTCATGCGTGTTCGATAAACGAAAACGTATTTCTTTTGTTATAACAGAAAATATTCTATCAATCAATAATAATCAGCAAAATAGGCTAGACTGAAAGAATCGATTGCTCTTAAGTAAAATAAATATACTGGAATTTCTCATTCTTCGTTGCGGTCTCACTAACAAAGTCGGTCAGGACAGTCAATTTTTCTTCTTTTCTCGGGTACATGAGCAAGAAAAATGTGTCACAAAATATCCCCTTGTCGATGGATCTTCAGCCTTTGGTGAATAAATACTCAGAAACCTATAACATTACGTGTGTACATCTTTTAATTTAAAAACCTCCCTGGAAACGAAAAACAAAGATTTCTAATAGCGTAGAAAAGTTCTTCCCTACGAAAAGAAATATTAGTGATTAGTATTACTATTACTATTATTATTATTATTATTATTATTATTACTATTAATGTTATTATTGGAAACTTCTTGAATTAGTTGCGAGATACAGTTAATAAAGTGCGTTCATTGAGTCACGTGCCTTTGTATGATACAATCCATGAGCTTCCCACATTAGCCTTGTCTATTAAAATTTGTTATTATTATTATTAGTATTAGTATTATCATTATCATTATTATTATTATTATTATTATTATTATTATTATTATATTATTATCATTAGTCCATCATTACCATCCAGTCCCAAGCAGCTTAGTGGCTGGTCTAATAAAGGGAACTCATGGCTTCGGGATTAAATATACAGTTTTCCACGTGGCTCTCAGAGTTCTTCTCCACGTGCTAAAATCTTTATTTTTTTTATCTTTCCTTTCACCTTAATAATTACCTTGTAAGCTGCCAAAAGCGTCAAATGGTCGCTATTGCCAACTGCCATCTCTGATCTCTTTTTGTCTGCTTCGTCCCGTTTTTCGAAAGGAGCCGACTAGGTAAGGAGAGAAAACACCATCAGAAGCAGCTTGTTTGCTTATTCAAATTTACTTCTATCAAATAATCACGTACATTCGGTTTACCATAAGATGCACACGCGTTGCCGCGATTCAGTGCATGTGTTCACCGTGACAAGGACGGACGTCTTTTCTTAGAGAGCGGGAAAAAACTCAATTTCTTGACTAGATAAGGTAAGTAAATTGCTTGAAATTCTCTTATTTCTTCCTGGCTTAAGCAAAAGTCTAGAAGTAATTTCTCATCTAAGGAAGTGTTTACAGTTCTAATAAAATACTGCATGTTTGTATTTTTTACAGAAAAAACTTGTCAATTTCAAAAGTACAGCTCGGATAAGTCTGTGCAAGGCAGAAAACAAGGAAGTCGACAAAAAAATTTAGCCCTAAGTCTAGGCTAATCGGCCTTTGAACAACTGGGTCCAGGATAATAGAACGAATGAACTGATGTTAGCTTATCAGTAGTTATAAAACAGTACTTAGAAAAAATCCCTGGCGTACAAAGTGTACTACACAGAGGGAAACAGCGAAATAAATCATGATTATACATGTAATTACTCATTTATAGCTGTCCGTTCACATCCTATTATTACGGGTCACGTAGGGACCAGGCTTTCTTGAAATTCTTCTTCTTTATTTGTCTTGCTTATCAGTTTCTCTCTCTACAATTTCCCTACCTAAAAGCTGCTCTTTTTATACATTTTTTCCAGACTGTTTTAAGAAACTCTAAGCAGTTTTCTTTTCATATCGTACTACAATCTTTAGCTGACTAGACGGAGCTTAGTGCACTTTTTCTACAATAGAATTACAACTATTCGACCGTTCATAAACTCAAAAACTACAATCCTAAACCGAAAGGTTATTGCGTCACTTGAATATATACTTAACTTTTTGCGTTTAGATATCTATTTTGATTCTCAAAAGCGTTTTATAGTTTTATATAAGTTCTAGAATAAGTAAACTGTGTTTTATTAAAGTTTGTACAAGTTAAAAACAGAAAGAAGCATTTGTGATTACTAAGCAGAAATTCGCTGTTGTTATTGATCTAAAACTACTCTCATTTGTTTACATTTTTCCAAATCTAGCTAATTTCCTTTATTCCTTTGCAATAGAGACTAAATTCAAGATGATTTCAAAACTTTACTTAGAGATAAGTCTAAAAACTAGGTTTTCTCACGGTAATAGGGCTGAAAGGTTTTTCCCTTGAGAACAACCGAATTAAACTAATAATAGAGTAGCCAAGGTTAATGCAAAAGCTGTCATGATCACAAACATGCGAATTATCTCAAAAACTAAAATCATCTATTTTTATGCCGTAACACTATGAATTCTGCCCACATCTGCAAATTTTTACAATAGCTCGCACAGGGCTTCACCACGAATGTGCAAAAAAGGGAATACTTTAGTCTTAACAACAGAAACCTACAAGCCAGCACTGTTTCATTTTAACACTCGACTTGTGGTTGTACCATTTTTATCGTATTCGTGATTAAAAATTCTTCGGCCAGCATTTTAAAACGTTCGCTTAACTCCGTATCATGCATCATTTAAGGCAAGCAATGGTCAAGACGTCACCAGTAACTCCCTAGCCTAGCTTAATTTACTGTTATTCGTTTTGAAAGAGTTTAAATCCAAAACCGTATGGATAACGTAAAGTATAACATGGCGATGACGTCACAAGCCATACCTTACTATTGCTTACATTTGCCCGTATATTGACAGCTTAAATGATGATATTACGAAATAATTATGGTAATGTTGTTGCGTATATTATTAATTGCAGTTCTCTCAGTACGTTTTAAAACTGTTTATACAAGGCTAAAGATAAAGGTACCGTTATTTAACACCGGTAGTTCCATCAGCTCTCTGAGAGTTCTGTTATCAGTGGTGCGCCCTTTAACCCTTGCTTCTGTCAGTGCTGCTTTTTATGGGTATTCAAACCTACAGCTTGACTGACCATAAGAAAGTCAAAACATACGTGCAAGTCACCGGGGATCGAACTGGGGGCCTCTAGCTCCAAAGGCCGCGCAATAACCGACTGAGCTACGCCTGTTCAATAAAGACTTGTAAAAAACTGTCAAAACTGAGCGAAGTTAACTACAACGTGACATGTGACTTCATTACCATGGTAACAACTCAACATGGAATGGAAACTTACAAATGGTGACCTATAGCTGAGACTTGCTGCGATGGTGAGAACAGGATCCAAACATCGGAAAATCGCTCCAAAAAGCATCAACTTACCAATTCTGTAAAACAGCGTATTTACGAGTTACAAAAGGTTTGCCAGCCACTATGTATATTTTGCATCAGATCTAACGGAAATCTTAATATATCAATTAAAAATTGAAGCCTCGAAACCAGGCATAGAATTATAAAATACTTAAATCATTCTCTGGCTAAAAATTTAATAAAACCCAAGCTTTCGGTTGTCAGACACTTGTTGAAGGTTGTAGGTCTGACAGCCGAAACCTCGTTTCTTCTAAAATTTTCAGCGAGAACGATTTTATGATTTCACATTGCTAATCCAAACCTTTAGGTTGTTTACCGTAAAGTTTAGTTGTTGTTTACCATAAAGTCTTCTTTCCTAGCAAATGCTTGAAAAAACAAATTAACACTGACTTTTTGACGTTGATTATGTCAGTACGGTTACTCCTGATGGATCTCATTTACCGATTTTACCTCACGTCTACCGGAAGTGCTGCCAAGTGAAATCCTAGTGATGTTAAATTCTGCAAAAACAATTTCCATATGTTAAAGGAAGAGGTAAACTAGTGTTAATGATCGCATTCACTCTGCGAAAACATTTTAAGGTGAATTCAATATCCGATAACGGTTTCTAGACGAGGGGGAAGGAAGGCTGGGTACTTCCTCTATTGGTATAACAGGGGTGCTTGTCATATAATTAGGGGTCAAAATTGGCAATGTGGTAGTTCTAGGGGTTTTCAGAAAAAATCAAGGTTATCTTTGAGAAGTGGTATTTTTAGGCGTACAAAATCAAAACTAATAGTTTTTTCTGCAGTCTTCTCCTGCCCTTTTAAAAACTGGTGCTGCGAGACTTTTTAGGGGTATTTTCTCACATTTGCAGACGAGCATTTCTTTTTTTCACAACGAAAAACTGCTACAAGTCTGTGTCATCTACTTCCAAACTCTAAAGCTCTTACAAATTACCTACAATTCTTGTAGGCCTTCAAGGGTACGTAAGAGATGCAATGCAGCGGTGAAGGACTATATAGGGGTTGATACTAGAATAAGCAGAGGTACTCTGCACAAATACAACGCTGATTATCTTGAGTTACAGTCAAACCTAAGACGGACACCTTCGGGCCCGGCCTTAACCGTCCGTCTTAAAGAGGTGTCCGTCTTATAGAGACTTAAAATAAAGTAAATGACTGAGAAAACGCACGGCAGGGATCAAGATTTGGTGTCCGTTTTATAGAGGTGTCATCTTATAGAGACTTAAAATACAGTAAATGACTAAGAAAACGCACGGCAGGGACCAAGATTTGGTGTCCGGTTTATCTAGATATCCATCTTGAGGGGTTCGACTGTATTTTGCTTTCAAAATCGAAATTGTCAAATTCTTACAAGCTTTTAAAGTTTTATAAGGTTATTCACTCCAAGGAATTCGGACTGACACTGCAATTTATACCATGAGTTCTAAAAAAAAGCTAAATCCTTTCTCGAGCCTACAGGCCCAT